>WBNM01012174.1:331-50169 GCA_013399055.1 Ramphastos sulfuratus
TTTTTTTTTTTTTTTTTTTTTTTGGTAGAATGAGAACTGAACAACATCCACAGAATCAACTGTGTGGTAGAGCCACAGGCACAGCTCACATTCAGGAGAAAGCAGGAGTATTCATCTGTATCCTGCTTGCCTGCTTTGATGTCTTTGGCTAAGAGAGTGGTGTGTGATTCAGACCACCTACTCTCCAGGCTCTGACTCCCTAGGTGGTCGAAGTGGAGAAGGAACCATGAACCCAAACCAGCACACCTGTAGCCTGCCCTGTGTATCTTTCACTGACTGCACAGGCAGCAGGCATTTGACAGCCCTGGGTGCTATGTGTTTGCAAGTGTTTGTCCCTTTCTTGCTCTTAAACACTGCAGGATGGGCCAGGATCCACCTGAGGCACCATGGGTTGCAGTCTGAGTGCGCCTTGCCATGAGAATGCTATGTTTGTGTTTGCCTTGACACTTCTGAAGAGGGCTAGATGATAATGTGCATGCTTTAATGAGCAGCATTAGGCCATGTCAGGACAGCCTCTGCCTGATCTGGAGTGGTCATCTTTGGAGATGAGTAAGTCTGAGGTAAATCTAAGTAGCACTTCAATTTTCTGCATGTTAGATTAGGGGTTTTCAATTTTTTTTTTAATCTTAAATTATCTTTGAGTTTTGGTGGTTTGTTTTTTTTTTTGTTTTTTTGTTTTTTCTTTATTTGGGGAATTTTTTATTTGTTTGTTTTCAAGTCAGAAAGACATCAAGAGGTGTGGGTAGGCTGAGAAAGCACTTTGGAGGTGATGCAAATGAGACACTGGCACAGGTTGCCCAGGGAGGTTGTGGATGCTCCCTCCCTGGAGGTGTTCAAGGCCAGGTTGGAGGAGGCCTTGAGTGACCTGTGCTAGTGGGAGGTGTCCCTGCCTATGGCAGGGGGTTGGAACTGGATGATCTTTGAGGTCCCTTCCAACCTTACCATTCTATGATTCTGTGATTCTCTGATTCTATGATTCTATGCTTGCACTTTATTCTCCACCTTTTGGAAATAATGGGGAGTTAGATCTCCAACATAAGCACCTCTGTGTACTTGAAAGTGAAATAAGCAACAGGGAAAACTGCTGTGGTGACTGTGGGTGTGAAAGAAACCCGTAGTCAAAAGCACCTTATCTGCTAGGGCTTGCCCAGCTGCTGGTTATCATCCATGTTGCATCTGGCTTTTCACAGTACATCTGTATATCACAAATAACTTAGGTTTTTATTGGTGTCCTATGGTACAACCAGACAATGAGCAGAGAGGGGGGGGAAAAAAAAAAGGAGGAACTGTAAATAAATTTTGCAATGTCAGTAAGAGCATTCACATTAAGAGAAATTATTCTGAGTGACTGCCAGTTCTTAATAAATTGCTGTTATTCTGGTGTTTTCACAAAGAATACAAGGGGGTGGGAAATAAAAAGAAGAAAAAACCAAGAAATGATTGAAAAACATTGAATGTCACTGTTCAATCACTCCTTTTCATAATAAATACTTCCAGGCTGTTCTCCTAGCAAGCAAGGTGCCAAAATTTTGTCTTTTGCTGTCTCTGAAAGCCACTGGCATGAAAAAAAGACTATGAGTCAGCTGGCTGAATTCCCATTCTTGAATGCTCTCTGAGCAGCTGTGTTTCAACCTATATTACCAGTCTTGGGTCTAAGCAGGCTTTCTGGTACCTTGAGCTTCACCTGCCTAGCCCAGCACCCTGCAGAGGTGCCTGCACTAACTCCATACCCAGAAGCTCAGCCTGTAGAAGCAGAAGAGCCCTGCTGCTGTTGCCCAGCTGGAGTGTCACACTAAGGACCAGCAGCATTTCTAAAGACAGAAGGTTTTGCTAAGAAGGATGTCCAAGATCTTAATTCCTAGTTGCTGACACCTTCTTTGTTGCAATTCCTCAGAAGTGGGACCTTACTGTCCACTTTACCAAGATCTCTTCTTAACCAGCCTTTCTCTTCTCCTCCTGGAGATAAAACTCAGCCCTTATGAAACATTATCTCCTGGGGACTTTTGGCTTTACTCTGTAGGGCCGTGTGGGCTTTGCAAGGAAATTTCTAAAGCTCTATATCAACAATGCTTCACAGCAAACCTTAATTGTGGGCATCACACTGCACAGAAGTGTAGTCTTTTCCCACAGAGTTCCTGTCACTGAGCATCATGGGGATAAGGGCTCCTCTACCTTTTTTTCTCCTTTTTTTTTTTTTAGTGATGATGCTATTTTACCTGTGTCTATTTTACAACCTCTCTGTGTGCTTCTCTCACTTAATTCCTGTCTGCAGTGATTCTGGGAAGCTGCTGTCTTTGTCTGGCATCTCCATACCTAGAGGAGCCTTTTGCTGATAAAACCTCTTGGCATCACACAAGTAGGGTACATAACATGTAGCTGTCCTGGAAATCTTACATTAGAAATATGGATGCTCCATCTGGTGTTGGAAAACAGAGTGTTAGCCTGGCCATGACAGATGCTGGTTGAAGGTTAAGGCTCAACAGGCAGGCAGGAGCAGGAGCATACTGTAAATAAAGCCTGAGGATAGGGGTCTCAAGTCACAGTGATGCTGCCAGTTGCCTCTCAAAGATTTGTAGAACTTGTGGATACATTAATCAGAAGAGGTAGTGCTTTTCCTTGTTGGGGAGGACTTCGTGGCCATGCTCCTGGAAGGTGGTGTGTATGGCACTAAGGTCTGGGGAGATCAGGCAGCGACAGACAAGGAGAAGTTAGGCTGCATGCGATGGTTTGGGAGTTCCCTGCCCCCTCCCAAAATCACCCAGACTAGACTCAGCCAGATGGAAGTGAAGGACTGAAGCTCTATTTACAGCTTAGCACAATATACAAGCAGAGATATACACAATAGACAGGAATAGTTACAGAAATATACAAGTTAAAGGTAATACAGAAACACAACACCCCTCCCAGAAATCAGAGTCCCCAGGAGGGGCTCCCAACCACCCTTCCACCTTCTTCCCACCCCTATACCTTACCCCAGGGTCTGCCTTATATGCAAGGTGAGTTTGGAGGATCGGCCAGGGGGATTAGAAGCAGAGTGGTTAGTTAGGTTAGCAGAGAGGTCCAGACCAAGCCAGCAGCTAGAGAGACTGAGACTCTCTGTGTGTCTTATCTGTATTTGTATTCTTGTTCTTACCCATCTCAGCAAGCCTATGAGTGAAGCAGACATCAACATTGTTTGCTTTTCACAGCCTATAATCTATTTTTCTTTAGTTAAAATATTCCAATTATCCTCAAACCAGCACACTGTATTCCAGTGATACAGGTACTGGTACCTAGAGAGAGTCTAGGGAGGATCTTGCCATCCTCTCTCTTTCTGACATGGCATCTGGAGCTGCACCCAGAAAGACTGAGGCTTGTGCAGAAAAGGCAGTTTGGCCAACAGTGCATGGGCTCACCCTCCAGGAGTGTGAGGAAGCCAACTCTCCTGGTCGTGGTCTGCTGTATCCACCACAGTCTGCCAGCCAAGCAAGTGAGCCCAGGCCCTGAACAAGCTCCTTTGTCTTTTCACACACCCCAGAAGTGCTTGTGTAATGGAATAACGCCAGTGCCCATTGAGCCAAAGAGAATTGGAGGCATTGTATGTGCTCACATGCTCACTTCACAGGGCAATTTTAATGAGTATTTGATTGCTAATTATATGTGCTGCTTTGTGGTGAAACATCATGGTACTTTGGTATTGACCAAGAACTGAAAATTTCTGTTGTGCTCATTTAAAAAAAAAACACCCTCTTGGCCTGCTGATCTGTAAGGGGTATTTTATGCCTGATTAATTTAATGTATTGTCTTGGGTGAGTGTTGATTTATTTGCTGAATTCAAGATCAATTTTAATGAAGCTCTCAGTGCCTGCTGGTTTGGGAACACAGGGTGCCATGTTATTGGCTTGTCTTGATTGCTCACTGTTTCTTTAGACTTCAGTGGGGAAACTTCTGGCATAGTGACAGCTTCCCACTTCTCTTCAATTGAGTAAACAACAACAGGCCTTAAACAGACAACAAACTTTATTAAACTCGCATGTACATACATAACAAGTAGAAACCTTGGAGAAAGTTACTCTGACCTACAGCCCCACAGCAACAAAACAAAAAAAAAGGATAATCTTGGTGTAAATTCCCAAACCAGGTGCAACCAGGGAAACAGCAACTGCAGCTGAAGTGCCAGGTTGTAAATTTCCAGGAAAAATAAAATGCAGACATCATAAAGGCAGATAGAGAGAGGTGATTCTGCTTCTTATCTCTGGTGAGACCTTATCTGGAGTACTGTGCCCAGCTCTGGGGCCCTTGACACAAGAAGGACATGATGGTCCTGATGGAGAGTGTTACAAAACTGATCAGAGGGCTGAAGCACCTTTCCTACAAAGACAGGCTGAGAGAACTGGGATTGTTCAGCCTGGAGAAAAGAAGGTTCCAGGGAGAACTTATAGGTGCCTTCCAGCACCTGAAGGGGGCCTGCAAGAAAGCTGGGGAGGGACTATTTACAAAGGCATGTAGGAATAGAATGAGGGACAGTGGTTTTAAACTAAGGAAAGGTTTAGACTGGACATTAGGAAGAAGTTCTCTGCTATGAAGATAATAGGACACTGGAACAGGCTGCCCAGGGAGGTGATGAAGGCACTATCCCTCAAGATGTACAAGGCTAGTCTTGATAGGGCTCTGAGGAACCTGATCTAGCTAAGGATGTCCCTGCTTACTGCAGAGGGTTGATCTAAGTGACCTTTTAAAAGTCCCTTCTAACCCAATGCATTCTATGATTCTATGATATTGGCTCCATTCTTCACCAGCACTGTTTCCCTCCATCCATTCTCTTTTCCTACATAGGATATCCAGTATGGGGAAGAGGCCCAGAGTGTTGGGAAATGCCTCATGGAACTCCATGTAACCACAGCATAGATGGGATGCTACTGGATCTCCTGTGTTCAGCCAGCCACGGCTTTTCAAGGTGCTGGGGCCTCCCCAGGTACTACGACTCTGCTGTGAAGGTCCTCAAACCTGGGGGGCTTGCAATGGCAACCATAATTAGCTGTATTGCTGCAGCTGAAAGTCTAGCATTTGGTTTTTAACTCTTCAGCAGGATAGGGGTGTGCCCCCTGGATCAGCAGCTGCATGTTTGGAAGAGCATCCTGCTTGGACAGAGCAGAAGTTAACTAGGACTTTTGGAGCTGGTAGCAGTTATGTTGGGAGTAGACTAAGGGGAGTATTTACTTTCCAGTTCCAAATGGGAAATCATAAGTGGGTCCAGCTTGCAGGAAATGTGGTGTGGGAGAACACACAGAGACATAGGAACAGGGAGATGCAGGAGTGCTGGCGAAGGACTTTTCCACCCAATGGACAGCCATAGTTGGCTCCCCTTAGCAATGAGGTAAACCATGGCTCCACACCTGGGACTGGAGAGCACCTGTGAGCTGCTCTCACCTTGAGAAATAACATTTGGCCTTTCCAAAGTAGATAAGTGGGTGGTGCTGGCAGTAAGTGAACATCATTTCTCTCTCATTCTTTAGAGAAGACACACACTAACTTGTCAAGCTCTCTTTAATTTCATTTTGTATGACAAACAAGAGCAACTGTTTAATGTCCTGTGGACAAGAAGGAGAAAGCAATTATTATGCTATTTGAGGGGGGAAAGCCATTTGCTTTGCTTCTGTAAGCAAAACATGAATTGGCACTCACAGGATCCAAAGAACTACAAATTTGTCTGCAGTATCAGGTTCCAGAATGCTGATGTTTCTTTTCCAGAGAGATTTAACAGCAGGATGAGACAAAAGGATACACAGCAGGCCTGAAAGGTCCTTCCTCTCCTGAGTAGTCCCCATCAAGCCAGTGGATAAATGTTTGCAGAAGAGGACCACACTGAAGTTGAGCTGGTAGGTGAAGAGCAGTGCTTGCCAAACGAGGCACCCCATTCAATCTGTTTTCAATGATTTAAAACTGAGCTAGAAAATGTGAATCCAGGCAGGAACTTGGCATTTAAACAATACACTTGAGATGACTGAGCCTTTTTTTTTTTCCTAATACATAAAAACAAAATAATCCTGAGGGATGTGAAAGGAGTCAGAACATGGAGACAACATGAAAACGGAGTCCTTTCATATGCTGCTTGACATTTCAGTAATTCTTCAAGCAGCATTTTTTACTTCTTTTAAATATAGACTTCTCTTAGCCAAGTTTGCAGCATGAGAAAACTGAAGTTTAATCTTTTCAGCATACACAGTCTAGGTACAGAAATACCTTTTTTTCCTATATGCTTGTGCTGCTACCAGGGCACACATACACCCACTTGGCTTCCAGCCTAGGAGGTACTGGCATTAGAAATGTTGCAGATAATGCAGTAACTAAGGCATTTGACTATGTCCTGCACTCAGATGATCTTGAATGAAAGGAATATATAGAGATAGAAAATGAAAATATAAATTACATGTTGGATATTTACAAACTATAGGATATGTGAATAGCATATAAAATTAAAAATAAAAGCATTTGAAAGTGTTTCTAGAAATGAAGATGCTCAGAGGGCTGGAGCAGCTCTCCTGTGAGGACAGACTGAGAGAGTTGGGGCTCTTCAGCCTGGAGAAGAGAAGGCTTTGAGGAGACCTTAGAGTAGCCTTCCAGGCTTCCTGAACACCGCCAGGGAGGGAGCAGCCACAACCTCCCTGGGCAACCTGTGCCAGTGCCTCACCACTCTCACTGGAAAGAACTTCCTCCTAACATCCAGTCTAAGTCTCCCCTCTGCCAGTTTAAACCCATTGCCCCCAGTCCTGTCATTGCAAGCTCTTGTAAATAGTCCCTCCCCAGCCTTCCTGTAGGCCCCCTTCAGATATTGGAAGGCTACTCTAAGGAGTTGGTGCAAATTTTCTTCTTAATCAACAGTGCTAGGAAATAATGGTTAAGGTAATAAACACTTATTAACAGGAGAAAGCTGACTTAGGCATGAATGGCAGGTGCCATTGAGGGTGGTGCCAGGGAGTGTAGGAGTGAAGATTGTTCAAGTCATTCTCCAAAACTGCAGGCTGAGGTGGCTATGGACCATTTAGCCCAGAGAAGTTGATGTTCCTGATCCTAAAGCACCTCAATATCTGCATTCAACACCAATGATGAAAAAGGCACCTTGCCACCACTCTCCACTCCACTGCTATCTGACCATAGTAGGTGCACTCAGATGCTACAAGGTCTTGTAATGACAGGACAATGGGCAATGGGTTTAAACTGGCAGAGGGGAGATTTAGACTGGATGTTAGGAGGAAGTTCTTTGCAGTGAGGGTGGTGAGACACTGGCACAGGTTGCCCAGGGAGGTTGTGGCTGCTCCCTCCCTGGAGGTGATCAAGGCCAGGTTGGAGGAGGCCTTGAGTGACCTGTACTAGTGGGAGGTGTCCCTGCCTATGGCAGGGGGTTGGAACTAGATGATCCTTGAGGTCCCTTTCAACCTTACCATTCTATGATTCTATGATTCTATGCTGTGTGTCTCTCCTATGCTGTGGTTGGCAGCAGCTCTGCTCTATAACCCAAGCCAAATTTCCTCAATAGGAGCCTTGGTTTCACTGCTCTAAAGGGCTGCCATACATCTGTTATTTTTGTTATTATTTTCAGTTTAATTCCCCCCTGGGTATGGCCCTTTACTTTCTTCTTTTCATACTTGGAATTGATGGCTGGGCAAGTTCTAAGTTTTCCTGCAAGCTTCCAGCTGCCTGGTTATCAGCCTTGACAGCCAGAAGGTACTACTTCATTTTTGACTGCATGGTCATAGGATAGATCAGCCCAAAATCTCCTTATGTTATGGGTTGAAATCATTGCTATGTTTTGGTTTTTCTTCCACAGTGACTCCATGGAAGCTGATGTCTGTCACTCCAGGGTGCAAAGGATGGGTATAGTGCTTATGTCCTTGGCATCCGAGTGCTAAGTTCAGTGCTCCCTGCTGTCAGGAGCAGAGTGGATGTTGAGGCATGTCTAGAGTAATGTTGATAGCTCTAGCACTGGTCAGAGGCTCTGGGATCATGTTCAAAGCATGGAGCATGGAAAAAACATCCAGGGTGGGAGTAAATATGTCCTATCTGTGTCCTGCTCAGCTGCTTGGGCTCAAACGCTCAGCTCTTTTCCTCCGAGTTTTGGTTCATTTGCTTCCAAGTCCATCTCCAAGAGCTATCTAATTGTCCCTGGACCCTCTGCAAGGAGCCTGGCTCTGGGATCATGTTCAAAGCATGGAGCATGAAAAAAACATCCAGGGTGGGAGTACATATGTCCTATCTGTGTCCTGCTCAGCTGCTTGGGCTCAAACGCTCAGCTCTTTTCCTCCGAGTTTTGGTTCATTTGCTTCCAAGTCCATCTCCAAGAGCTATCTAATTGTCCCTGGACCCTCTGCAAGGAGCCTGGCTCTGGGATCATGTTCAAAGCATGGAGCATGAAAAAAACATCCAGGGTGGGAGTACATATGTCCTATCTGTGTCCTGCTCAGCTGCTTGGGCTCAAACGCTCAGCTCTTTTCCTCCGAGTTTTGGTTCATTTGCTTCCAAGTCCATCTCCAAGAGCTATCTAATTGTCCCTGGACCCTCTGCAAGGAGCCTGGCTCTGGGATCATGTTCAAAGCATGGAGCATGAAAAAAACATCCAGGGTGGGAGTACATATGTCCTATCTGTGTCCTGCTCAGCTGCTTGGGCTCAAACGCTCAGCTCTTTTCCTCTGAGTCTTGGTTCATCTGATTCCAAGTCCATCTCCAAGAGCTATCTAATTGTCCCTAGACTCTCTGCAAGGAGCCTGTATGCCCAGATGCTGGAGTCACAGAAGGAGGGAGGCCACAAACTGTCAGAGGTTCCCAGGGCTAGATGTGACTACTGGCAAAATGCCAGAGTTTTGCCACATGAGCAACACATACGCACTGCACTGACTATCCCTAGTGATCAGCAATGAATATTTCCCCATCCTCAGCTTTCTCCTTTTCCTCCACACTGAACAGTCCATTTATCTTGCAGGCTATTGCTTTGAGTAGCCTTCCTGAAGGTCCTGAGCTGTGTGGCCAAAGCTATTTATGAGTATCATATTGTTTGGTTCTGCGCATATGCTTAAAGTCCAAAGCTATTCTTCTTCCTCTTGTCTGATCACAATCCCCCAGCTGTGCAGTACTTGCCACATATAAATTCAGAAAACATAAATTGCTTTGTTGAAAACCAACCCATGATATACTCATTGCCTCTTATTCTGCTTTAGAACCCATGAATAACTTTCTCACCAGTGCACCATCAATGCACTGGAGGAGAGCGCAGGAGTGGTAAATCCAGGGCTGTGATGCAGTAGTGTGCTGGGAGGGGATGCTCAGACTGCTGTGGCATGCCAACACACTGCTGGCAGCTGTGCACCAGCCACCAGAAGTAAGCAGCCCTGCTGGCATTCAGCTGTGCTGCTAGTGCTTTAACACAAGGGTGTCATCACAACATGGTGGCTTGCAGGCTTTAGTCTCAGCAATGCATCAGTTATCCTACAGTTTGCCACTTGAAGCAGGGTGGTGTCCTCAGGTATAGAATCAGAGAATCATAGAAGGGTAAGGTTGGAAGTGGCCTCAAAGATCATCTAGTTCCACCCCCCTGCCATAGGCAGGGACACCTCCCACTAGCACAGGTCACTCAAGGTCTCCTCCAACCTGGCCTTGAACACCTCCAGGGAGGGAGTACACTGATGTCCCAATTTTTTGCCTATCTCACTGTGTTGATATCCCTCATTGGATGTGGCTGGTGGGAGCTCACTGAAATGCTGAATGTGGGCAGTATGATCTAGTAACTGAGAAAGTTACCATAGTATGAAGAAAAGAGTTTGAAGCAAAGCTTCAGGAGGACTCAGTGGTGAGCAGAACATCTGGCAAGTAACTGTGAGCAGATAACTGAATTTACTCACTCTTTGCATCATGGAAGGATTTCTTGTGCATGTGTTGGTGCTAGTAAAAAGAGGTTACTGCTAATCTTAATGGATGATGAAAATGGTGGGAAGTTTTACTCAACTTCAGATCAGCCCCTTCAAAAAGACAGTGTTTGTAATAGTCACCTGTTTTTACACTGATTTACCTCCTGACTTAATCACCTCTCTGGTTTTTTTTTATATAAAATGCACATTCCCTCATGATTGGAGGTCTGGAGAGATGTGGCTCAACTCTTCCCCTGTAGTGTTATCCAGTTATATCCCAGCCACTCCTAATAGGAAAACTTAGCTTATTCATCCCCTCTGGGCATCTGCCTCAAATTCTATGTGAGCTTGAAACATCAGTGGGGTTTGTTTAATCAGGAAACAAAAGCAGGGATTGGCAAAAGTAATTTTCACCCTGTTTGTAAATGCACCTGCACCAATGAGTGTGCCCTCCTGAGTGTCCCCTCTTCTCTTCATCCTCCTCCATATGCCTTAGAATAGCATCATAGAATGGTAAGGTTGGAAGGAGACCTCAAGGATCATCTAGTTCCAACCCCCTGCCATAGGCAGGGACACCTCCCACTAGNTTCATCACCCCAGACCCCAAGGAAGGCCTTACCTTCCTCTGACTCCTGCAGAAAGCCCTCTGTTGGCATGCCAACCAGCATTTTGTAGCACATCTCTCTTAGAAAAACCTTGTTAAGTCTACATTGTTGTGTCCCCAAGAAGGTATGAGGGATGGCATCATGCAGTGACATGCAGTGCCTGAAAACATGGCAACTCGTTAGGGCAAATTTCAAAGCACTTTTTACCCCATTTTTGGTTGCCTCAGCTTAAGGAGAGGTCAAAGGAAGGTGCAGAGAAAAAGAAAGGCATGGAAAAGCTGAAGTGGTTTCGTGCTGCATTGAGGGATCTTCTATGCCTTGCTTGTTATGTAAAACCCATTAGAATGAGGGAGGGAATAAACAAAAGAATTTTCTTCTCAGCATGTGCTGGGACCCAGCACTGCAAATAAATGCATTGTTAGTTGAAATCAGTGTTTTGGTTTCTCCCTTCCTTTGTGAGATGCTGTAGAGGAAGCAGATTAAACATTGCCAGCTTTCTGGCAAAATATACTGGTGGCATCATAATGACTTCATTATGGTCTCTAAATGAGCTAACAGACTAATAATGTGTTCAGGAAAAAAAATACACATTATGAACATGCACACAGGTGTAGGGTTTAACCCCTTCTTTGGCACCTCTTGTTTTGAATCCAGCTACTGCAGCTAAAGCCACAGTTCAGTGCTCTACTAGCTGGGCAGTAAAGGACTTAATTCAACAGCTGTGTGCCAACTAATTGCAGCTGTATTTTCTTTCGAGTTCATCTACAATGCAAACAATGTGGCAGCTGTTTGCTTGTTTGCTTGAGTGGTGGTGGCTGGGAAAGCTGCTGATAGGTGGAAACGCCAGCGCAGTCGTGCGGAGGCTCTGTGAGGGCTGCAGCTCAAGCCTCCTTTTATTAAAAAGGCTTTCAAAAGTGGCTTGCACAACATAACTCTGCTTTGGCCTTCCCTTATTGCTTTATATACTGCACAAAACATATTCACTAGAGGAAGCAGATGTTCAACAGTAGGCCAGATCTTTCTGCCCAAACTCTTTCTCTGCCTGCCTTGCTGATGTCTCCTCCACCTTTCCTTCAGCATCACTGGACTCAGACCCTTACTCTCCTCATCACAACTCCTGTAGCCCTTCTGCCTCCTCATCACTGCCTTTTCTGCCTGCCTTGCTGATGTCTCCTCCACCTTTCCTTCAGCATCACTGGACTCAGACCCTTACTCTCCTCATCACAACTCCTGTAGCCCTTCTGCCTCCTCATCACTGCCTTTTCTGCCTGCCTTGCTGATGTCTCCTCCACCTTTCCTTCAGCATCACTGGACTCAGACCCTTACTCTCCTCATCACAGTTCCTGTAGTTCTCCTGCCTCCTCATCACTGCCTTTTCTGCCTCGACTCATCCATTGTTTCAGTCTCTATATATATTTTTATTTCTGGATTATGTAAAAAAACCTGCCCTTGTTACTCCCACATAGCTCTTCCATGTCTTCTCTTGAGGTTTTTATGGGCATGATAGTATGGACATTAAGGTTACAGAAAGAGAACGTGGAAGCACAGGATACACAAAATGTTCTCCACATGCTCAGCAAAGCCACCATTTCCAAGACATGTGGGACTTTTATTATGTGTGAAGACCAGCAATGAAAACCTTGATCAGGCATCTCTGATATGGCTCAGAAAACTGAGGTCTACTTGCCAGGTATCTTGCACAGTGATAGATATCAGTCAAGCACTGTGGCTGTTTGGTAAGGTGCACTCATATAGTGAAAGTATCTGTGATGTATGTCAGCTCTGCTGCCCATGTCTCCCTGCATCTGTCAAAGGTCCAGAAATCCAAACAAACACAGGAAGTCCTGAAAATGTTCTGAAATATCCCTACAAACAGGCAGAATTTCAGGGCAGAAGAAGAGCACAAGTTCTGAAAAATATGAGCACATGGGAACAAACTAATCTTTAATGCAAGCCACCATTAATGTACAGACATTAGAATCATAGAATGGTAAGGTTGGAAGGAGACCTCAAGGATCATCTAGTTCCAATCCCCTGCCATAGGCAGGGACACCTCCCACTAGCACAGGTTACTCAAGGTCTCGTCCAACCTGGCCTTGAACACCTCCAGGGAGGGAGCATCCACAACCTCCCTGGGCAACCTGTTCCAGTGCCTCACCACCCTCACTGTAAGGAACTTTCTCCTAACATCCAGTCTGCAGGTTTTTCTGGGAGGCTTTCTCCTGTGAGAGAGCAGGAAGAACTTAGATTAAAGCTCTGACACTGACATTAGATGCTGGCAACAAGGCAGCATTAATAACATTACTAGCTACCTAACATTACTAGCTACCCTGTTCCATGAATATTTGACCTTTGGTATTCTGTTTTCTGATGGATTTGTAGCTGGAGGATGCTCAGTATATAGGAGGATGCAGTATGCAGTGGAAGCTGTTCTGTCACCAGGATGGTTTATATGGCCTCTTTCTCTGCCATATGAAGTTTAGTACAGGGTGAATTCACACTGCAGCCCATGGATGGTGTGCTCAAGGGAAAGACAGGCTTCTACATGCATTTGATTTTTATGGACTGTGCAGGGGTTTGTACTTTGAGATGCCTGTTTAACTGCCAGATGTGGCTGAACCCAGTCAGTGGATGTAAAACACTATGAAACAGGACAAGAGATGGACACTAACAGAGGGACAGAAGGCAAATCGTCTTCTAAGCTGCATCAAAAGAAGCATGGCCAGCAGATTGAGAGAGATGATTCTGTCACTTTGCTCTGCTAAGACCTCACCTGGAGTACAATGTCCAGCTCTAGTGCCCTGAACACAAGAAGGATATGGACTTGATGCAGTGGCATGACAATGATAAGGGGGCTGGAACACCTCTCTTACAAGAACAGGCTGAGGGGCTGGGGTCATTCAGCCTGCAGAAGAGAAGACTCCGGGAGAAACCTAAGAATAGCAACCTTCTGGTACCTGCAGTGGGCCACAAGAAGGCTGGACAGGGGTTATTTACAAAGTGATAGGATGAGGGGAAATGGTTTTAAATTAGAGAAGAATACATTTAGGTTGGATGCTAGGAGGAAGTAATTTACCATGAGGATAGTGGAACACTGGAACGGGTTGTGCAGGGATGTAGCTGAGGCCTCATCTTTGGCGATATTCAAAGTCAAGCTTGACAGGACTCTGGGTAATATGATCTAGTGGAGGATGTCCCTGCTCACTGCAGGGGGGTTGGACTAGGTGACTTTTGGAGATCCTTTCCAACACAAAGTGCTGCAGCACCTCTCTTCTGGCCTTCTACTGCCAACTCAACCTAGTAACTTCCTATCGAGGGCATAGTCTAGGGAATATTGTGCTCACTTTATGTGTATATGTGTATATGTGTGTATGTGTATATGTGTACATGTGTATATGTGTGTATGTGTGTATGTGTGTATGTGTGTATGTGTATATGTGTGTATGTGTATATGTGTACATGTGTGTATGTGTATATGTGTGTATGTGTATATGTGTGTATGTGTATATATGTACATGTGTTTATGTGTGTATATGTGTGTATGTATGTATGTGTGTATATGTGTACGTGTATATGTGTATATGCGTATATGTGTGTATGTGTATATGTGTACATGTGTATATGTGTGTATGTGTATATGTGTGTATGTGTATATGTGTGTATGTGTATATGTGTACATGTGTATATGTGTGTATGTGTGTGTATGTGTATATGTGTATATGTGTGTATGTGTGTGTATGTATATATGTGTACATGTGTATATGTGAATATGTGTATATGTGTGTATGTGTATATGTGTACATGTGTATATGTGCACATGTGTATATGTGCCAATCCTTTATGTTCCACTCATACACTGGGCCTTACTCCCTGTTACATGTAAACTGCTTGTCCATACTACCCTCATGGAGAGATGCCCTCCTCCCTCATTCTTGTGGCATCACGTCTGGTGGTCAGTCATGTCTCATCTGCCTTGTTGCCAGCATCTAATGTCAGTGTCAGAGCTTTAATCTAAGTTCTTCCTGCTCTCTCACAGGAGAAAGCCTCCCAGAAAAACCTGCAGAATGACTTCATTATTTGTTTTCAGATTCCTCTTGGCTTCTGCACCAGCAGCTTGGCTGTATGCTATGACTACTGTCTACTGTGCTCTGCAGTATTTTCTCCTTCCCTCCTAACATCCCTAAACTACATCAATCTATTGTCTTCAGGCATTGTCCATAAGATCTTTGGACCAAAGTTTAGTTAGGAGGTTTGCTGTTTCTAGCATAGTGAGACACTAACCTGAAGACTTTTAGATGACATGGTACAACAGTGAGAGTTAACATCTCACAGGTAACAGCAGTAACAAACTCAGCCATTTCCCAGCAGAAGAACGGTGTGTCAGGATCCTTTGGCCATCATGCACCACACCTGACAAAGAAAGGGACCTGTACTGTGAGTCAAGCTGCTACAACTAAGCATTCAGTCCTCTTTCTGCATGTAGGGCTGTGGAATTATCTAAGAGACTAAATGGTTAGCAAACTGATTGGAAGGTCCATTGCTTAAACTGGCCTGCTGCTGGGAAAGTACATGAGAACACCATGTCTGAGGTACTAATTATTCTGCAAGGCCAAGGTAACCAGGAGATGCCAGGGCAGTGCCTGTCACCCTGCTCCGTTGAAGGTCACAAATACTTTCTTTAAGAAATATCTTCTGGTATATTATTGTTGATGGTTTATATTTTCAATCAATATAAAATTAAATTAAAAGAGAACTAGACTTGAAGTTTTGATCTACTCTCCCCTCACTTGGTTGGTTCATTTGGTTGCTTCTGTGAGTGGGATACGTTAAAGAAAAGACTAATTACAAGCCAGTTCCACTCACTTTCTGAAGCCATATCACTGCTCTTTGGTAAGCAGATTGAAAACATCTCTTTTGCAGAGCTAAACTGAGAGCCCGAGAGTCCAGTTGGTGTCACATCTTAAACAGCAGAAACGTTGCTTCACTGCTTTTATTGGTCAAAGCCATGATAAATTTCAGGACAGCCCATGAGCCTGATTAATGCATATTTACCATGCTTTATACTGTCCTTGCCAAAACTGGTGACTATATGCAGATGTATGTGTGGAAAAAAGAGAAGTCTGGGACTCATTTGTAAGCAGTATCTAACGAACAGTTGTTCTGCAAAGCAAGCTATTATTTATGTGTGACTGCATCGCTGTGTCTTTTTAAGGTCTCTGTAAGAAGTGGGCAGTTGCCTTCAGCAAGGATGGAAGTAGATTGGCTGTTCCATGAAAAACCATGAAAAACAGATGGAGACTTTTTGACCAAGGGTGAAATTTAAGGTATGAGTGGCTACTAAGTGTATCTTTTACTCTGAGTCTGCAATAAAGTAGGTTGAGGGGTAATAAAGCTGTTGAGCAGACATGAATGATTCTTTAGTGTGATGGTTTGGGAGTTCCCCACACTATGAAAATCACCCAGACTAGACTCAGCCAGCTGGAAGTGAAGAACTGAAGCTCTATTTACAGCTCAGCACAATATACAAGCAGAGATATACAAAATATGCATGAATATTTACAGAAATATACAAGTTAAAGGTAATACAGAAACACAATCCCCATCCCAGAAATCAGAGTCCCCAGGAGGGGCTCCCAACCACCTTTCCACCTTCTCCCCACCCCTATACCTTACCCTAGGGTTTGGCTTACGCGCCAAGAGTTTGGAGGATTGGTGAGGGGGATTAGAAGCAGAGTGGTTAGTTAGGTTAGCAGAAAGGTCCAGATCAAGCCAGCAGCTAGAGAGACAGAGACTCTCCGTGTGTCTTATCTATGTTTGTGTTCTTGTTCTTATCCATCTCAGCAAGCCTATGAGTGAAGCAGCCATCACCCCTGTTTTCTTTTCACAACCTATAACTTTCTCCATTAAAATATTCCTATCAGCCTCAAAGCAGCACATTTAGATAGTGTTCTACTTAATCTCTCATTTCTTTCAAGCTGTTTTCTTGCTTTGAAACTGCTTTTCAATGTAGGTAGCTTAGGAGCTGTTTGAAACAAAGAGAGAACCCTGAATGTATGCAGGTGCTATTCACAAACAACAAAGTGACTTCAGAAGAGTGTATGGATTTTCTTTGGAGGCACAAGGGGGTTCTTTTGTTGGAGAGTCTGTTCATTAAAACAGGTCATGTGTATGAGAAAGAGACAGCCTTTTTTCTGCTGCCATCAGATATTCAGGCTAGGATTTTCAGACTGATTCAGGTATCAAACAGCCTTATGTCACCTGGAAATGGTGGTCTGTCTACACTGTTAATCACTGAACTGACATGGATCAAGTGTGACCTTAGAAGATCTGTAAGTCAGACTCTCAGGAGGTGTTCAAGGCGGGTTTGGACGTGGCACTTGGTGCCATGGTCTAGTCTCGAGGTCTGTGGTAATGGGTTGGACTTGATGATCTTTGAGGTCTCTTCCAACCTTGCTTATACTGTGATACTGTGATGGAGCACCCTAAATTCATACTAGTTGGAGATATGACTGTGAAGATGGAGGCCATAGCAATTGTTTCATTGTTTGTCTGGTTTTTTATGTTTCCCATTTACTCTAAGGTCTTCAAGAAGCTACCAACCAGCTCCTGTTCTCAGTTTATGAATGACAACCTGGTTGTACTGCAGACTTTATGTATTGTAGCTGTTCGAGATTTCCCGGAGCCAGAAACCCAACAGGACTGATGTAGGTTGCCCTACTCTCCCCCCATCCCTCTTTCCCCTTAGGGAAAAAGTAGGCAAGGGAAGCATAAATCCAGGCTGGGTGGTGAATGGCTGGTGAGCAGTCCTGAGGAAAAGGACCCGGGGGTCTGGGTTGATGAAAAGCTCAACATGAGCCTGCAGTGTGAGTGCAGCCCAGACAGCAACTGAGTCCTGAACTGCATCAAGAGCAGTGTGGGCNGTTGTGGCTGCTCCCTCCCTGGAGGTGTTCAAGGCCAGGTTGGAGGAGGCCTTGAGTAACCTGTACTAGTGGAGGGATGTCCCTGCCTATGGCAGGGGGTTGGAACTAAATGATCTTTGAGGTCCCTTCCAACTTTACCATTCTATGATTCCATGATTCTATGATAAGGTAAGGGGTAAACAAAGGACTTGAATGGAAGTTAGAAGCTAAGAAAATAAGATTTACAAAAGAAAAAAAAAAGATATTTAGGGAAGAAGGATGCAGAGAAATAGGGGATAACTACAGGTATATACAGATAACTACAGTTATATACAGAACCAGTTTGCAGATGGAAATGGATTCTGTGGATGGTAATGGATTCTCAAGGCAACAGGCCCAGACCATGTGGAATAAGCCAAATGCATGGTCACTGGCAGCAGCAGCAGCCCTCAGGCAAAGCAGTGAGGCAAAGCAGCAGCAAGTAGCTTTCCCTTGTATAAGGTGTAGATAGGAAATGGGAATGGAACAAACATGGTCCTGGGACCCCTCCCCCAGGGCTCAAATTTCCCATCCACCTGAGTCCACCTAGGGTCTGCCCACCTTAGGGTCCACCTAGGGAGTCAGGTTTACAGCCTGCCCACCAGCAGGCCTTAAACCACAACACTTATTTTCTCTGGAACACAGAGGGAAAAAAAACAGCACACAATCAGCTTCCTGTTCCAATCTGTGAATGTTTCATGGAGAGGAGCCAGCTTTGTTCCTCATAGTGTGTTTGCATAGGGTTTGGCTGCAGAGTGTTCCTATAGGAACATTTCACCTGGAAGAGCAGCAGATCTGCATATGATCTCAGCTGCTGAGGCACTCAGTGCCAGAAGTGAGCGGCAGGGCACCTATAAAAGCTTTAATTCATGCTAGCATAAAGCTAAGCAGCAGCTGAGTTTGCATGGTCCCACTACCATTCTGTTTGTCTGCTCTAAAGGTAAAACCTACCATCAGCATGGGAAACTTGTTAATGAGTGAAAATTTATTGATAGGAAAACAGTTGCGGGAACTGAGCACTTCCAAAGAAACCAACAAATGGGCTTTAAGGAGGGTATATTTTAGGGCAAAAATTCTTGTTACTATGCAACACACCTTATAAGGATACAATTCCCAGCAGAAATATGCAGGAATAAGTGGGAACAAGACTGTTCACGTAGGAGAGAACAAAATTGTCCTGTAACAAGCTATAATGCAATCCTAAGTCCTTTGGACACAAGTCCTACGAGGAGCAGCTGAGGAAGCTGGGGTTGTTTGGTTTGGAGAAGGGGAGGCTGAGGGGAGACCTCATTGCTCTCTACAACTACCTGAAGGGAGGTTGCAGCAAGGAGGGGACCAGCCTCTTCTTGGTGTCAAGCGACAGGACTAAAGAAAATGGTTTCAAGCTGCGTCAGGGGAGGTTGAGGCTGGATATTTGGAAATATTTCTTCACAGAGAGGATTTTCAACCACTGGAATGGGCTGCCCAGGAAGCGGTGGAGTCACTGTCCCTGGAGGTGTTCAAGCAGCTTGTGGACCTGGAGCTTAGGGATGTGGTTTAGTGTTGACCCTAAATCGAGGGTTGGACTGCATGAACTTTGAGGTCTCTTCCAACTGGATGTTTTCTGAGATTGTGTGATTATGTGATGCAAATACTTCCACTAACTCTGAATAGGCTTTGAATGCAGCCCATAGCAATCAGTACCTGGAACCCAGTGCTTGAAGAGGTCTTACAAGAAGGATGGAGAGAGGCTGTTTACAAAGGCCTGTGGTGATAGGATGAGGGACAATGGCTTCAAACTAGAGAAGAGCAGATTTACATTGGATGTTAGGAACAAGTCTTCACTATGAGGGTGGTAGAACACTGGAACAGGTTGCCCAGAGAGGTGGCTGAGGTCCCATCCCTGGAGATACTCAAGGTGAGGCTTGACAGGGACAACCTAATCCAGTTGAGAGTGCACCTGCTGAGTGCAGGGGGGTTTGGATTAACTAATATTCAGAGGTCCCTTCCAACCTATACCACTCTATGATTCTGTAAGTACAAACTGAATGTCACAAGGAATTGAGGTCTTAGGAATAGTATCATTTTTGTTCAAAGAAGTGATTGGGAAACAGTGTTCACTTTGGGGAAGGCTCTTTGCTAGAATAATTTCATCCTTATTGGACTAATGTAAAAATGAGAACCTTCGTTCATACCAGTGTTACAGTACAGACTCTCAAACACAATAACATGCTTACACTGAGATGGAAAATGTGAAGCTGTTTGAATTAAAACTGTGGTGGTATAAATGAAAGTGAAAAAAAAAAGTGAAAGGAGACTTAAGATGTGCAGAAGGGGATGTAAGAGGAGGACATGGTTAGACGAGGAACTGAAGGCCTCAGGGAAACATACCAAAGGACTAATGAAATAACTGTTGAAGGGGACTCTCAGAAAATACTCTGAAGGGAAAGAGAAACTGAAACACTGTTTGGAAAATATAGAGCATCTGTGACAGCTTCCTGCCTATTATATGCTGTAAAAATGGCATACTGCTGGCTGCTTTCTGAGCTTGGCATTTAGAGAAGGCTCTGCATTTCATCTCTCAGCATTTCTTCCTGCCTGCCTTGGGCTGGCATCACCCCGTAATTCACTCACAAGGCATCTTTTAAGGAAAAAAAGATTGAGGCCTTTTTGCTGTGGCTTTGTTGTTTTTTTTTTTTTTGTTTTTTTTTTCTGGGGGTAGGGGTGAGGCAGTTGAAGTACATACCCCCCCAAAAAGAAAAGTGTCTAGCACTAACTGAAAGCTGTTTCCAGTGAAGTCAGTGGTAAAGTTCCCACTGACATTTCATTAGAGAACAGTTGAAGTGTCAAGGAGGCTTTTTCAAAACACTGCCCTCTGCATGCCAAACAAATCAAGAGCAAACAATGCAAATCAATTCCTGCAGCTGAATTCGTTTCTGTCCCTGTTTCTAGGCCAGAAGCAACAGAAAGTTTGTGCAACCAAGCAAAGGCTCTGGAAGTGATGAGGTGGGGAGATGTGCAGTGGTTGTATTTTAGGAGCTCCTTGCAGCAGAGGTGCAGAATTGTCACATGCTGACATCAAAGGGGCTGCTATGTGAGGATGATCCACTCATCCTTCAGCTTTATTTGTCCGTACCTTTTACTTTGGGGTAGAGCAATTCAGATCACACTAAGGTTATATATTTTTCACCTTCTGCTTTTTTAGTGCTTTAGATATTGGATATCCATAAGTCGGCTTGGAAACTATTTTCTCTATAGTAACTTTGTGTTATGAGGAAGAAGGCCTGTGAGGACTTTAATAGGTTAGATAATAATTTGATAAATTTGATAAATGTCATTACAAGCTCATCCAGCTTTTTCTCAGCCCTGAGGAAAAAGACCTGGGAGCCTAGGGTGATGAAAAGCTCAACGTGAGCCTGCAGTGTGCGCATGCAGCCCAGACAGCAACCGAGTGCTGGGCTGCAGCAAGAGCAGTATGGGCAGCAGGGCAAGGGAGGGGATTCTGCCCCTTTACTCTGCTCTTGTCAGACCCCATCTGGAGTCCTGTGTGCAGTTCTGGAGCCCCCAGCACAGGAAGGACATGGAAGTGTTGGAGCGGGTCCAGAGGAGGCCATGAAGATGCTCAGAGGGCTGTAGCAGCTCTCCTGTGAGGACAGGCTGAGAGAATTGGGGCTCTGCAGCCTGGAGAAGGCTTCGAGGAGACCTTCCAGTATCTAAAGGAAACCTACAGGAAGGCTGGGGAGGGGCTATTGACAAGGTCTTGCAATGACAGGACAAGGGGCAATGGGTTTAAACTGGAGGAGGGGAAATTGAAACTGGATGTTAGGAGGAAGTTCTTTGCAGTGAGGGTGGTGAGACACTGGCACAGGTTGCCCAGGGACGTTGTGGCTGCTCCCTCCCTGGAGATGTTCAAGGCCAGGTTGGACGAGGTCTTGAGTAGCCTGTCCTAGTGGGAGGTGTCCCTGCCTATGGCAGGGGGTTGGAGCTAGACGATCCTTGAGGTCCCTTCCAACCTTACCATTCTATGATCCAGAGCAATATTTTCCAACGTCTCTCATTAGTGGGCCCATACAAAACTTTTAACAGAGATGAAGTCTAGCACAAGAATAGTAACAACTCTTCTCTGTCACTTTTCCCATAGCCCTCATAAGCAGTTCACAGCCTGCCATGGGCCTATGGTGGCCATCACTAGGGTGGCCATCACTAATTCAAAGCATCTTTTATGGCTTTTGCCCTCAATCTGTGTGAAGAGACAGTGAGAGGCAACCATGCCTCAGACAAGTGGGAAGTTAAACAGACAAGATCTGAGTTTTGAAACATGAAAAGTGAAGGACTTTGAACTCTTACATTTAATGATTGCCCTGAAACTGAAATAATAAAAAAAAAAAACCAAAACCAAAAACTAATTTGCAAAGAATAGTGTCACTAACAGTCCCTCAATCCACCTTTATCATTACTTGCTTCTATGGGGGCTGTTCTGTGGATGTTAAAATTAGCTCACATTTTCATACAGAATCATTAGAAATTGGAAAATCACCCAGATCAACTCCCCTGCCAGGGCAGGATCACCTAGAGTAGGTCACACAGGAATGCATCTAGGAGGGTTTTTAATGTCTCCAGAGAAGGAGCTTTTCTCTATGTAAAGTTTTTTTTTGGTGTTCTTTTGTAAGGTTTTTTGTTGTTTTTTTCCCCCTCTTGTACACAAGGCATCTTCTCTGCTCTATTTCAACATTTGATAAATCCTTTCTCTTCCCAGAATGGTTGGGGTGAATACTTGAAAGTATTTGAAGCAACCCTTCTGATGGCGTACAGGAATGATGATTACACAGGAGCTCTACTACCTGGTCATCCACAACACTATAGCTGTACTTCAGCTGATGTTTTCACATCTGAAAGCTGTCTTTGGGAAAGAACGTGGTCTAACATGCCCAAACATAACTAAGTCACTGTATGAATACAGTCTGAGCAGGGTCTTGCTTCCCTATTTGTCTTTTAACCATAGAACAGTGACTTCCATTTACAGAATCCTACTGAACTCAGAATTTGCCCCTATGCCAGCTGTGGCAACTCTCTCATAGGTCTCCCTCTGGTGTGGCACATCCCATTCTCAGGTGTGAGGATTGTGATGGTTTGGGAGTTCCATGCCCCCCCCCACTTTGTAAAATCACCCAGACTAGACTCAGCCAGCTGGAAGTTAAGGACTGAAGCTNCCTTAACTATTTTGCAAGAAACCAATCTTCTGAGATCACCTCACAAATTTATATCTTCTTTAAGGTCTACCAGGTCCCTACGGTAGGACTCCTTTGGCTGAGTTCTGTGGCACAAGGATTGGACCTTTAGAGAGGAAAAAAGAGGTCCATCCCAAACCATCACATGGGGGAGGAGGATGCCTGCCTTGAGAGGAGTGGACCTGCTGCCTTTAAATTTGCCTTTGAAGTCTTCAGGTTTGTGCTTGCACAGGGTGAGAGGCTCGAGATGAGATCCCATCCACTGTTGTTCATTTTGCAGTTCTATTTAAAAAAATAACATGAGAGAATTTTCTAGATTCCATCCAATCCATAATAACTTTTGAAAAGTTAATTTGCTGCAGCTGCTTTATAACTTTTCCTAAGGCCACAACTCAACATGATTACACAACCGCAGTAGCTTTTATGGCTGAGTGGAAACACTACCCTGGTTTTGTTGTTCTACAAAAGCCAGTATTTGGTTTAAAGATTCCCTTGGATTTTCAATCCACTTTGCTAGAAAATCTCACTCACCACCAGCATTTTTAGAGACTTCACCTGCTTTTGTAACTGCTTCTTGCCACGTATCCAACAGGTCTACTGCATATCGGAAACAAAATGCCTGTCCTCCATCTTCTAGGATATGAAAAACATCATTGGTGCCTTCTGTTGGAGTCTACTATGTAGATCTCAATGGGAACTAAGATTAGATAACCTAGATAACCTCTTCCTCCTTTCTGATAACCCCCATCCTGTGTGAGAGTGGTGTGTTGAACACAGCGGCCAGCCGGCCCCTGGGTATGCTAATAAAAGTTCTGCTTCTCCAATCAGCCAGCTTTGCCTGAGGACTCTGTCAGCAAAAATAAAAAGGATATTTCTATTTAAATACCATACAGTGTCTGCATGTTGAATATATTTTTACCATGGTAGCATACATGCCACAACCAATAAGGGTATATTGTTATAAGTTGGTCGTTAAAATTCAGCCAGAACTAAAAATTACCACAGAAAGTCTCAGCCTAGAAGGCATTTGTTTATTTTGACAGGTTATTTAAAAAAAGAAATGAAAAATAATTAGTGGTTTTGGACTTCCTCCTTCCGTTTTTCTGTTTAAAAAGGTCTTAGATTATCTCTTCTGGTGATTGGATCCTGACAAAAGGCTTCTATCTTAGGGAGGAGGGAGAACAAAAAACTAGCAGGTGAATTCCAGTGGTGAGACACTGGCACAGGTTGCCCAGGGAGGTTGTGGCTGCTCCCTACATGAAGGTGTTCAAGGCCAGGTTGGAGAGGTCTTGAGTGACCTGTTCTAGTGGGAGGTGTCCCTGCCTATGGCAGGGGGTTGGAACTAGATGAGCTTTGAGGTTCCTTCCAACCTAAGCCATTCTATGATTCTATGATTCTAATTCTGGAGTTCCTTTTTAAGAAAAGAAAACAATCTAGCTAATTTTCAGGATGGGAACATCTAGACTTTTCTGCCCAACAAATGTTGAGTGTTTTCCCATGGAGAATACCAAAGCAATATTCAATGACAGTCCAAATCAAGTGTAATTACAGTCATATAATAAACAGTAAAAAAATCTGTGATAAAAAATCACAGATTCTATGATTCTGTGATAAAAAAAATCACAGAATCATAGAATCATAGCATGGAACAATCATTTCTCTTTGGACAATTCTGCTCTCATCAGACTCTATCTGGAGTCCTGTGTGCAGTTCTGGAGCCCCCAGCACAGGAAGGACTTGGAACTGTTGGAGTGGGTCCAGAGGAGGCCACGAAGATGCTCAGAGGGCTGCAGCAGCTCTGCTATGAGGACAGGCTGAGAGAGCTGGGGCTCTGCAGCCTGGAGAAGAGAAGGCTTCCAGGAGACCTTAGAGTAGCCTTCCAATATCTGAAGGGAGCCTACAAGAAGTCTGAGGAGGGACTATTTATAAGATCTTGCAATGACAGGACAAGGGGCAATGGGTTTAAACTGTCAGAGGGAAGATTTAGACTGGATGTTAGGAGGAAGTTCTTTGCAGTGAGGGTGGTAAGACACTGGCACAGGTTGCCCAGGGAGGTTGTGGCTGCTCCCTCCCTGGAGGTGTTCAAGGCCAGGTTGGAGGAGGCCTTGAGTGACCTGTGCTAGTGGGAGGTGTCCCTGCCTATGGCAGGGAGTTGGAACTAGATGATCCTTGAGGTCTCCTTCCAACCTTACCATTCTATGATTCTATAAGGGGTTAGAGCATCCCCACCTTTAACATGCTGAGCTGCTGAAAGAGACAGAAGTGTGCTCCTGGGTCCTCTTTACTCACAGCTGGGAGTTACTGATGCAGAACATTGAATCCCTACATGACCATCCTAGTAAACTAAAGACAGGCACCCAAATTAGCACATAGGTGATCAGAACACAGTGCTCTTCCTCAATTCAGTGGGAGGTTTGCCTGGCTCTGTAACATGACCACATAGATCTTGAATCTGAGACATATAGGGCCAAAGATCTAAATAAAATGGATACCAGAAATAAGAGTCCTAAATCTATACTTAGACAAATAAACCAACACCTGATTCTTAAGCTGCTGAGCACCCCATGGCTTGGCCCCAGGTCAGAATACTTTTTCTTACGTGACTTGTCCAAAGCCACACAGGAAATCTGCTGCAATTCCAGGAATAGAGCAAAGATCCTGTGCTTTAACCACAAGCAGACTATGTTTTATTTGTCAGCAGTCATTCCCACAAGGAAGCTAACCCAGGGATCTCACTGTGTCTAAAGTCAGCAGGGTTACCTACTGCTAACGAAGTTAAAAGGTGTTCCTTGCTCTTTGAGCACGTAAGTTGTGTACAAACCCCTGCAGAAGCAGTGGAACACTCTTAAGAGCCTGTCTTGTTGGGACACAGAGGATTAGACATCAGAGTGAAAGGACAGTATGCCCATTTCTGCACCTTCTGCATTTCAGGTTGCTTCACAGGTTGAAATTGGAGATTGGAAGAGTTGTAAGTATACTAGTGAGAAGTGGGGCATGCCCTTTAGTTTCTTTAATGAGCTACTTCTGGGGTACCCAGTAGGACACAAGCATCAGCTTCTGTGTCACATTCTGGCTCTGGACCTGCTCTAAAGTCTAAGCTTGCCTCTTCCACCTTCCCCTTATTTGTGTGGATGAGCCAGAGAACCAGTGGCTAGGAGTATTTCTTGGTCTCCAAAGCAGAGGAGTTTGAAGTTCAGTGGCCACAGCTGGAGATCAGGTTGTTCTGTCAGTGAGCTGCGTGCAGGAAGTATGGGTGAAGCCAGGTGTCCAATGGCAGCCCAATCAGGGTTCATCCAAAGAGGGCACAGATATGTGGGCCAGGTACTGTGGATGGAGAAATGTGCCTGAAGCCAGCTTACTTGTCCACCTTCCTTTGCAGTGTAGGGATGATCTTAGGCTGCTCTTAAGACATCTCCGCATAGTCACAAGTGCTACATAACAGCTACCAGGCTGTGTGTGCTGGATGAGATCAAACATAAGATGCTCAGAGGGCTGCAGCAGCTCTGCTATGAGGACAGGCTACAAGAGTTGGGGCTCTGCAGTCTGGAGAAGAGGAGGCGTCCAGGAGACCTTAGAGTAGCCTTCCAGTATCTGAAAGGGGCCTGCAGGAAGGCTGGGGAGGGACTATTGACAAGGTCTTGCAATGACAGGACAAGGGGCAATGGGTTTAAACTGGCAGAGGGGAGATTTAGACTGGATGTCAGGAGGAAGTTCTTTCCAGTGAGAGTGGTGAGGCACTGGCACAGGTTACCCAGGGAGGTTGTGGCTGCTCCCTCCCTGGAGGTGTTAAAGGCCAGGTTGGACAAGGCCTGGAGTGATTTGTCATAGTGGGAGGTGTCCCTGCCTATGGCAGGGGGTTGGAACTAAATGATCCTTGAGGTCCCTTCCAACCTTACCATTCTATGATTCTATGATTCTATAATCAGATCAGTTGAATCTGAAGGTGAGGCCTGAAGTGATATAAATAGCTGCTCATTGATGCAATATTGTTTTATCCTATCAGGGGATTGAACTTGTATGAAAGAATTGGTTGCTGTCTCTCTAGTTCACTTAACTACACTTCCATAACACCAGAACGGATTTAAACTCCTGTTATTTCACATTGGAACTTACCCTTGTGAGCTCAAACTCTTTTATAGGGAACTGCTGGGCAGGTAAGAAGGTGCTTCAGGAAAAAACACCAAGCAACAGTTTTTGCAAAGAAAATGCTGAGACTCTCTTCAGGGTATATGCATCTGACATTGTGTAATGTCAGACAGTGGTTTCCAAATGACATCTTATGTAACCCCCGAGTCGAATAAGACAGCAAAAGGTCTGTGTTGCAGTAAAATAACCATAACTGAAAACTCTCTGCACATTATACTTATCTACTTATTGCTAAACCAGTAAGGGACAATTACAAATTACAAAGTAGAAAATGTTTGAACACTCATTACCATATTTCTTCTATCAAGGCAAACCGCACATTCCTTTCAGACATGCCAAATGTGAGGCTTCAAAGAAAATGTTTCTTGAGTTCTCTGACTATAAGGAGCATCCATGTGATTTTTCTAATCATTTGGATTTTTAGGTGCTAATCTGAACATATTTTCTTCCCTCTTAAAAGGAAGCACACTGAACTTGGGACTCAGGCCAAACACGAAAAATTTCAAGCTCTACAGTAATATGAAAGGGAGTGGACAATTGGCTTATATTGGAAGTCCCATCTTGGTTTCAACAATAGGGTTAGTATCTTGATATTTGCATTTAAGAAATGTGGATTTCCACATACTAACCATCTTTCATGAATTACTGCAGATCTGACAAATCTGAGTTATTCTGCTCCTCCTGGGAGATTTTTAAAGCCAATTGTAACAACGGATTATATGAAACAGCTGGTCAAACAGAATGAGTAACTGATTCATTGGCATTTGATGAATTAATAAAAACAGGCACAATACAAATTTCAGCAATAGCCAGTAATTGTCCAGGAGAATAGGAACTGAAAAGAGAAGAGTAGGAATCAAGTTACAGCAGCTGTTTGGCCAACAGGTAGGGAGTAGATATTTCTTCATAGCTAAGGCTTGGAAAAGTCTAAAAAGATTCCCTGGAAAAAAAAACAACTCTTATTGCAGCTTGCATAGATGGCAACAGAAGTATAGTGCTTAAAGTGCCTGGAGTACTGTGTGCAGTTCTGGAGCCCCCAGCACAGGAAGGACATGGAAGTGTTGGAGCGGGTCCAGAGGAGGCCACGAAGATGCTCAGAGGGCTGCAGCAGCTCTGCTCTGNATTTCTGACTGTTCTTTTGAGGAAAAGCCAGTGATAGAAAGGTTGCACACCAGATTGTCTGTTAATGCAGGGGCAGATAAAAACAAGCTTGGATGTCTCATGGCTAATGGGAGGCCACAGGGACAGCAATCTTTCTGCTGTTGCCTTTACAGTTTCAGTGTCAAGAAAAGGCCTTTGAGAATGAGAATCAATGTCCTCAAAGAAAGGAGTCAAAGATATTGTATATCTCAAAGATATGACTATCTGGAAAAATGGGAAGAGCTGTTTTGCAGGAGCCATGGCATTGAATTTCTTTTGTGCCAGCATTTTCTGTAGTAGATCATACAGAAGTTCCCATATAGGAGAATTATATAAAGAACTATTGAGGAACTACATGAAGGTGCAACATCAGTAGAAGGAGATGAACAACCAGCTGATGAAATTATTAGTAATGAATTAACAAGGCTAGATGGCTTAGACCCTAAGGTACAAAGGGAAACAAAGTGGATACAGTTGAACTGATGCTTATAATGTGCTCTCTGTCACCTCCATCAGCCTCTACACTTGGAGGAATAAAGAATCATATGGATAACAGTAATCTCTGAAAAGCTTTTGATGAGGTCACTCAGCACAGACTGTTAAACAAATGAGTCCTTGGATAAAATGGGAAAAAGGAAAAATGGAGGGAGGCCTTCGGTCAGGTTCCACTGGGATTGGTGCTGCTCATCACACTTAGCACTGAACTCTAGTGAACTCCCACAGCCATTCCTACAAAACCCATGTATGGCTTTCTACAGTCTGAAGAGAACTGCAAAGACTTTCAGAGGGCCCTGACAATACTGCATAGCCAAGTGATAAAATAGCCTGTGGGGTGCTATACTCACACAATCAAGACAATACATACAGAGGGTGGAAAGAAGCCACCCTACCTCTGAACAGACTGGTGATCTAACTGAGCTGGTTCTCATTCAGAAAATTGGTCTGGGAGTCACTGGGTAAATCCCTGAAAAGCCAACACAGTGTTCAGTGATGGTCAGAAAGAGAGAAAGACAGGTAGCAATGCTTAGAAAAGAACTTAAAAACTGAAATAGATTATGCCTCTCTTCAAATCCATTGCAGTTCTGCTTACCACAGCTAGAAAAAGACAGATGGGTGGGGAACAAAGACAACAAGAAATATAGAATGGTTTCTGAAGGCAAAGAGACTAAGGATTGCAAAAAAAGATGAATGGGAATATAGGTCTTTAGAATCATGGAGAATGAGGAACAGGGAAGGATTGTTCATTGTTTCTGGTAATAAAAGAAGCAAGGAAGCTAATAAAAGCACCAGGCAGAAGGTATTAAAAGAGACCAAAGGAAGGCCTTTTTAATTCAATGTGTAATTAAGTCGTGAAGCTCTTAATGACAAGAGGTTGTGGAGGCCAAAGGTTTGAATCGGTTAGAGGGCAGATTAGACAAATCCACAGACTAGGTTTGTGTGCAGCTAATACACAGCCCAAATGGTGACTCACTGCTTGCCAGAAGTGCAGAAGCTGGATAGAAACCTGTGACATTGACTGCCATTGGCATGGCACATACTGCAAGCTGCCCTGCTTGTCCTGACAAACTAAGACTTTTTCAGTGTTTTTTGTAGTTTTCTGTTCAAACAATTGCCTCCAAGTCTCCTTGGGGCCATGCCTCAGCTGCTGGCCCAGCACTGTTTCTGATGGCTTCTGTGGCATCCTAGTGTTGTCCATGGCATGGCATCTTGTGGGCTGAAGAGGCCTGGCAGCACCTGGGCTTCCCTCGGTGGGGGAGCCAAGGCACCGTCCATGGGCAGTCCTGCCCTGGCACCCCCTGCCCTGGTTCCTCATGGGACAACTGCTCCTGCCTGCTGGGGCTGGAGGCAGTGGTGTCTCCTTGGAAGGTGGTGGGGCCAAGGGTATCTGCATGGCTGCCGTGCTCCTTGGCAGCATGGGAGCCCATGCTCATTCCCAACACCTGATGAATCTATGGTGTCTGGAAGAGCCATCTCTGACTGCACAGAGCACATGATGCTGTTGACAGGCTGTCCACGAGAGACTTGCTCCTGTGGCAGATGTTTTTCCTGGGCAGGGGTTCTATCCAGCTTCTGCACTTCTGGCAAGCAGTGAGTCACCATTTGGGCTGTGTATTAGCTGCACACAAACCTAGTCTATGTGGATTTGTCTAATCTGCCCTCTAACCGATTCAAACCTTTGGCCTCACCTCAAAGTTGTTATTAAGAGCTTCATGATTTAATTACACATTGAATAAAAAAGGCCTTCCTTTGGTCTATTTTACAATCTTCTGCCTGGTACTTTTATTAGCCTCCTTGCTTCTTTTATTACCAGAAACAATGAACAATCCTTCCCTGTTCCTCATTCTCCATAATTCTAAGGACTACATTACCATTCATCTTTTTTTGCAATCCATTAGTCTCTTTGCCTATAGAAACATTGGGGTTGGAACTAGATGATCCTTGAGGTCCCTTCCAACCTTACCGTTCTATGATTCTACGATTCTCGTTGTCTTTATTCCCCACCCATCTGTCTTTTTCTAGCTGTGGTAAGCAGAACTGCAATGGATTTGAAGAGAGGCATAATCTGTTTCAGTTTTTTAGTTCTTTTCTAAGCATTGCTACCTGTCTTTCTCTCTTTCTCTCTCATGAGAACTCACCTGGAGTACTATGTCCACCTCTGGGGCCCCCACCACAAGGGAGACATGGATCTGCTGGAATGGGTCCAGAGGAAGGCCACAAAGATGACTGGAGGGCTGGTGCATTTCTCCTGTGAGGATGGGCTGAAGGAGATTGGGCTGTTCAGCCTGGAGAGGAGAAGGCTCTGGGGAGACCTTATAGCTACATTTCAACATCTGAAGGGGACCTACAAGAAGGCTGGGGAACCACTGTAGTGGTAGGATGAGGGGCACTGGTTGTAAACTAGAGCAGAGTAGAGTTAGGTTGGACATAGAGAAGGAGTTCTTTGCAGTGAGGGTGATAGGATACTGGAGCAGGTTGCCCAGGGATATAGTTGACACCTTGTCCCTGGAGACATTCAAGATCAGACTTGATGTGGCCCTGGGCATCCTGATCTAGTTGGAGGTGTCCCTGCTCACTGCAGGGGAATTGGAGAAGACAACCTTTGAGGGTCCCTTCCAACCTGATGCAATCTGTGCATCTGTGTGTCAGTAGAAGAACTGTGTTATACTCCCTACTTCTCATACTCTTTCCACAGACAAACACCACTGGAGGTAGGAATCTCCTCAGATGCAGCAAAAGGTATCTATTCTCTTTGAATCCAACTTGGTGTGAAAAGGAGAAGTTGTCAGTGTATGAGAGTTTTAGGAGGTGGTATTTGCCTTTTTCAGCTCTTGCAGACATCTATCCTTTATAAATGAGTTTGAAGATATGCACAGCTGAAGCAGGAAATGAATGACTGTCTCAGCTGTNCCTGTGAGGATGGGCTGAAGGAGATTGGGCTGTTCAGCCTGGAGAGGAGAAGGCTCTGGGGAGACCTTATAGCTACATTTCAACATCTGAAGGGGACCTACAAGAAGGCTGGGGAACCACTGTAGTGGTAGGATGAGGGGCACTGGTTGTAAACTAGAGCAGAGGAGAGTTAGGTTGGACATAGAGAAGGAGTTCTTTGCAGTGAGGGTGATAGGATACTGGAGCAGGTTGCCCAGGGATATAGTTGACACCTTGTCCCTGGAGACATTCAAGATCAGACTTGATGTGGCCCTGGGCATCCTGATCTAGTTGGAGGTGTCCCTGCTCACTGCAGGGGAATTGGAGAAGACAACCTTTGAGGGTCCCTTCCAACCTGATGCAATCTGTGCATCTGTGTGTCAGTAGAAGAACTGTGTTATACTCCCTACTTCTCATACTCTTTCCACAGACAAACACCACTGGAGGTAGGAATCTCCTCAGATGCAGCAAAAGGTATCTATTCTCTTTGAATCCAGCTTGGTGTGAAAAGGAGAAGTTGTCAGTGTATGAGAGTTTTAGGAGGTGGTATTTGCCTTTTTCAGCTCTTGCAGACATCTATCCTTTATAAATGAGTTTGAAGATATGCACAGCTGAAGCAGGAAATGAATGACTGTCTCAGCTGTTGCAGGCAATCCAAATATCTACCCTCCTCTTGTATTGCCAGCTCTGTGCCACAGAGAGATCTTCTGGGAGGGAATCTCTGAATAATATGTGTGTCATGAAAAGTAACTGCAAGTCATGAGCAAGTGTTTTCAGATTCTTCAGAAGAGATGCTTTCCTGAGGCTATCCCTCAGGCCGTGGTATCTAGTGGGGAGGTGGATCTTGAGACCTGTGCTTGGCAAAATGTGACATGGAAGCTTTCTATGAGGGAGCAGGCTGTGTATTTGAAAGTTAGATGCCTGAAAGGCAGGTTCAGGTCAATCTCAGAGGCAAATCTGCCATTCTTGAGGACTCCACCATTGTGTGAGAGGCTGTGGTTGTGGCCAGCAGGAGGTTGCTTTCTTCTCTCAGGCAACCAGCACCAGAACACGAGGACACAGTCTCAAGCTGTGCCAGGGGAAGTTTAGGCTCGAGGTGAGGAGAAAGTTCTTCACTGAGAGAGTCATTCCCCACTGGAATGGGCTGCCCAGGGAGGTGGTGGAGTCACCATCCCTGGAGATGTTCAAGGCGGGTTTGGACGTGGCACTTGGTGCCATGGTCTAGTCTTGAGGTCTGTGGTAACAGGTTGGACTTGATGATCTTTGAGGTCTCTTCCAACCTTGGTGATACTGTGATACTGTGATACTGTGTAAGTGTCTGCAGCTTTCTTGGATTCCCCCTTTGATCAACTTAGAGCAAGTAAACCTGTATCCACAAACTGTGTCCTGGGCTGTGTAGAAGGGAAACTCACTGTTCTGTTGTCTGTGGCTTGCATGAAATCAGCATGGAACGAACTGGAGCAATAATCACAATTCTTGATCAATTTTCACACAGTATCACAACATAAGCAAGGTTGGAAGAGACCTCAAAGATCATCAAGTCCAACCCGTTACCACAGACCTTGACACTAGACCATGGCACCAAGTGCCACGTCCAAACCTGCCTTGAACACCTCCAGGGACAGTGACTCCACCACCTCCCTGGGCAGCCCATTCCAGTGGGGAATGACTCTCTCAGTGAAGAACTTTCTCCTCACCTCCAGCCTAAACTTCCCCTGGCACAGCTTGAGACTGTGTCCTCTTGTTCTGGTGCTGGTTGCCTGAGAGAAGAAAGCAACCTCCTGCTGGCCACAACCACCCTTCAGGTAGTTGTAGACAGCAACATTTTGGCAACATTTTGGCAGTGGACATGTTGGACATGAGGTTTATATACCTGTTTTACAGAAAATACATCTGGAGGTCTGGCAAATGGAAAAGAGATTGCAACTGAACCCCTCTGCTAGGACAAACAAAGCTTGCAATTGCTGATATGGAGGTAGCCATCATGACAACAAAACAGGCATTAAGATCTCATCAGAGATTTAACTGCAGTGTGCACCTTTATTGTATACAAGATTTTTTGGCAATACCTGCTCATGCTACCCTTTGTCTTTGCAGCAAGGAAATGCCTGTGTCCAGAAGGAGCTCTTCCTCAGCCTGGGATAATGCAAATTGCTACATGCTAAAGAATCCTCAAGAAATTGCAAAAATGAAGGTGAACAAAGTCTGAAGGTTTTGTGTTTGTTTCTGTCTTCTACAGCAACAGGGAGATCTTATCCTAACTCTGGACTTATCCTTGTTTTCTGACAGTGGCTTGTTGCCTTTACATTGAATGCTGTGACTATAGTTGCTAGGGCTTCAATGAATAAAGACTGTGGAGAAACAGCTTTCAGTTTCTGATTAATTTGTTAAAGTCCTTTCAAAGATAAGAAGATGTGTTTGACTGATAATATTGGAGACTTTCTTCAAGTAGGCACATCTCCGCAGTGGCAATACAAGCAATGACAGGACTAGGGGCACTGGGTTTAAACTGGCAGAGGGAAAATTTAGACTAGATGTGAGGAGGAAGTTCTTTCCAGTGAGGGTGGTGAGGCACTGGAACAGGTTGCCCAGGGAGGTTGTGGCTGCTCCCTCCCTGGAGGTGTTCAAGGCCAGGTTGGAGGAGGCCTTGAGTGACCTGTACTAGTGGGAGGTGTCCCTGCCTATGGCAGGGGGTTGGAACTAGATGATCTCTGAGGTCCCTTCCAACCTTACCATTCTATAATTCTATGATTCTCCACAGCCTTTCAGTGTGTTCATCTCTGACCCAAAGCAGCTCAGAGTACTGTACTGCACTGCCCATGACCTTTGAAGGTATGAGACTCTACTAGAAGAAATCTCAACCCACAAGTTTTACTTTTTTTCCCTGCTTCTTCTCCCCATCTGCCCTGGGAGGGAGGAGGGGTGAGGGTCTCCATGGTGCTTAGTTGCTGGCTGGAGTTAAGCCACAACAAAGATTGAGCTCAGTTTCCAGCAATGGGATACATTATTGTTATTACCTAGGTGTTAACAGTATGTAAAGGAGAACAAGAGCTGTGCAGGACTTGAGGCAGTTCAGCATCAAATTATTGGCTCTTTTGAATTCTGTTCATCTCTTTTAATCAGGAGTCACTTTCAGGAGTGACTTAGAGTAGTTACTATTTGGTCTCTTGGTGGAATAGCACTCCATCTCCCACCAGCAAACACTAAGTAATGCAAGCCTTCTGCACCCACACAACAAAGACTTTCAAGCCAAGTTCTCAATGAATCTTGCATATATCACCTTTTGGTGGGGGGGATTGTGCTTTGCATTTTTTAACTAGACACACCTGGTCACCAAACTGGAAAAACATGGACTTGATGGGTGGACTACTCACTGGATAAGGAATTGGCTGAATGGTGGCACACAGAGAGTGGTGATCAAGGGCACAATGTCCACCTGGAGACCAGTGCCAAGTGGCGTCCCTCAGGGGTCAGTGCTGGCACCAGTGCTGGTTAACATCTTTGTCAGTGACATGGACAGAGGAATCAGTGCAGCCTCAGCAAGTTTGCAGATGACACCAAGCTGTGTGGCACAGTCGACTTGCTAGAGGGCAGGGATCCATCCAGAGGGACCTGGACAGGCTGGAGAGGTGTGCCCAGGCCAACCTCATGAGATTCAACAAGGCCAAGTGTAAGGTCCTGCACCTGGGTAGGCACAATCCCAAGCACAAATCCAGGCTGGGTGGGGAATGGCTGAGAGCAGCCCTGAGGAAAAGGACCTGGGGGTCTGGGGTGATGAAAAGCTCAACATGAGCCTGCAGTGTGAGTGCAGCCCAGACAGCAACTGAGTGCTGGGCTGCAGCAAGAGCAGTGTGGGCAGCAGGGCAAGGGAGGGGATTCTGCCCCTTTACTCTGCTCTCCTCAGACCCCATCTGGAGTCCTGTGTGCAGTTCTGGAGCCCCCAGCACAGGAAGGACATGGAACTGTTGGAGCGGGTCCAGAGGAGGGCCACGAAGATGCTCAGAGGGCTGCAGCAGCTCTGCTATGAGGACAGGCTGAGAGAGTTGGGGCTCTGCAGCCTGGAGAAGAGAAGGCTTCCAGGAGACCTTAGAGTAGCCTTCCAGTATCTGAAGGGGGCCTACAGGAAGGCTGGGGAGGGACTATTTATAACATCTTGCAATGACAGCACAAGGGGCAATGGGTTTAAACCGGCAGAGGGAAGATTTAGACTGGATGTTAGGAGGAAGTTCTTTGCAGTGAGGGTGGTGAGACACTGGCACAGGTTGCCCAGGGAGGTTGTGGCTGCTCCCTCCCTGGAGGGGTTCAAGGCCAGGTTGGAGGAGGTCTTGAGTGACCTGTTCTAGTGGGAGGTGTCCCTGCCTATGGCAGGGGGTTGGAGCTAGATGATCCTTGAGGTCTCCTTCCAACCTTACCATTCTATGATTCTATGATTCTATAATAGAGTTACACTTTTTTAGCTCAAGACCTCCTTAGGCAAGTATTTCCTCACAAAATATAAAAGATCTATCATGATCTCCTTGATGTGCTTGGTTGTGACATTGTCCAGGTCTCAGCATGGTTTACTTAGGATATAAATAATTAGTTCACAAAATCACAGAATGTCAGGGGCTGGAAGTGACCTCAAAAAATCAACTAGTTCAACTCTCCTGCCAGAGCAGGATCACCTATACCAGATCACACAGGAATGCATCCAGGCAGGTCTTGAATATTTCCAGAGAGAGAGACTTCAGTTGTCCATGGAGTCTGAAACTGGTTAACAATAAACACTCCACTGAAATATCTGCAAGGGTTGTTTGGGTTTTTTTGTTGTTGTTGATTTTTGGTTTTTGGTTTTGTTTTTTTTCATCAGAAAAAAGCCCAATTCTCTGCTGTTCAAAATGTGTAAGAAAATGCTACATAAAGGTATTGGTTGAAAACTTAAGTATTCAGTTATCATGCAGAAAGTCAGTTGAGGATTTTCCAGAGGAGACTCTGATAAGCTGATTGGTTCTTTTAATGAATAGCACTAAAATATTTCAGGCCTCGAGGCTTTTCTAAAGTTATTTTAAGAGATTAAATCAGAATAAGGGAAGCTATTAATTTTTCAGTCATATGATCCTTTTATTTCTTCTTGTAATCAAATCACACTCCTGCCCCCTCAGTTTTACTAAAGAAATGTGACTCTCATACTCTGCTTACAGTCAAAAACAAACAAACAAAAATATTAAATCTCAGTGAGTTTACTTTATATGGAATTGCTTAATCAGAATACAGAGTTCCACTAATCATATTTAAATATAGGCACTGTAAGCCAAACATCAACCTTGGGTTAAAAGATTTTAATGGAGACCCATTTATAGAGCACCACAAAGAATTCTAAATCATGTAGAGGCAGGGCAAAATGAGAAGATTAGAAACGCAGCAACAAACTGCTGCGACCATTGTGATGCTTTGGGTGTATTATTTTAAACTGTGCCAGCTGTAAAGCCACTGTAAGCATAATAAAAACGGTGGGGAAGAAGCAGGAAATGAATGATTTTTGCTTCCATGACAGTAAACATACTCATGTTCACATAAAGTGCATTCCATAGGCAGCTCAGACTTTTGTATTGTCAGCATGCTTTTCTGGCCATTAACGTGAGGTAGATGCATGTGTGAGGATCTCTGGTGGATTTAAGCTTGAGAAAGGTAGATTTTGACTGGATGTTAGAAAGAAATTCTTTACCATAAGGGTGGTGAGACACTGGAACATGTTGCCCAGGGAGGCTGTGGATGCTCCCTCCCTGGAGGTGTTCAAGGCCAGGTTGGAGGAGGCCTTGAGTGACCTGGTCTAGTGAAATGTGTCCCTGCCCATGGCAGGAGGGTTGGAACTAGGTGATCTTTAAGGTCCCTTCCAACCCAAACTTCTCTATGATTCTCTTCTTGTAGTAGTAAGCAGTGTCAGTAATGATTCTCACAAACAGATGTTTAGTTGCATAGCTATCAAAAACCAAGGGGAATTACATGTTTACCTGTCAGTTCTGACACTGCAAATCTCTCCAGAAGGTGCTACCACATCGTGGCTACCATGATTTTGTTTACCTTTGCTCATGATGAGTTTAGCATCAGTATAATTTTCACTCTGTGGTAGGTAGACCAGTAGTGATTGTCAGTATTCACAATATAAAGTTGTAGTAAAGAAGAATTCAGGTGGGACTGTGATCAGCATGTACAGCATGGCTGGATATGACTGCAAGTGAGCAAACTTGAACTAGGTAGACTCAGTACACTTGCATGGTGACTTTGTTATGAACCACAGGTCACTGTGTCAGAAGGGAGGCTTGCCTTTTGTTTCTATCTACTGGAAGGATACCCATTATAACTTTTAGGCTCATACATCATCACATGTAGATTTTGCAATACTTGTGTAGAAATCAAGCTTTCCTTATTGTCTGTTTGCAACAGCAAACTCTCCTTCTCTACCCTCTTCTGTTTTCATTTTGCTCTTAATTTAACGCTTGCTGTGTCTTATTTAGATAACATTTCTGAGAATTGGAAGCAGAGGTGGGTTGGCATTTTCCTGGGCTCAGAAATGGCTGAGATAACCAGTGAGTGAATGTGTGCCAGATATTCTCAGAAGAACTTCATTGTTAATGGGCCAAAGTTGATGTGCTGCATCCCAGCAGTCCCCTGCAGCTGGGCTCACAGGAAACTAGCATTTAAATCTTCATCTGGGTTCAGTCAAATCATTATAAGCCATCTTAGTTCTTCACTGTTTTATCTTTCAGTGCAATAGCCAACAGCTCTTCTAGGTTCAGACAGGCTCCTTGGGGAAGCTCATGTTGCAGCAGTGAAACTAAGCTGAAAACCTCTATCTGTCTCTCTGTCTTTCCAGTTCTAAACCAAGATATTTATATCCTCTGCCTCATTCAAGCAGAGCACTGTGCTGAATTTCACAGATCCCACAAACTTACATGGATGTAAGTAGGCAAAATTTGGTCTTGACCAACACACTGTGAAGCTGAATCAGCCCTTTTTCCTTCCAGTTCTTCACAACTTTGTCTAGGAGATGGATTCTGCAGTTCTATTGCTCATCCATGGCTCATATATGCTCATCCATGCTCATCCATGGCTTTCCTGAGGCCTTGGAATGTTAGCCATTCACAGAAACAAGGAGACAGGTTCCTTTAGGGGCTTAGGGAATGCAGATGTGAAGTTAGCAGCTAGTTAGAACACTGGAATCTGGGTCTGAGAGAGGGTAAAGGTATGAAACAATCTAGATATATTATCTGATCCTGGCTTTTGTTCTGTACACTGAAAGACAGTGACCTGTTGCAACCACGCTCAGACTGGCCTTTACAAGGGAAAATACCAGGTAAAGCCCAGGCAAAGAATAGAGGAGAAAGCTGCTCCAAGCCATTATTACCTCAGAAGAAAAGGTCTTCTCACCACTGAAATGGGAGGCACTGTCTGAACTAAGCAGCAATGCTGAAAGAAAATACAGTGACTGTGGATGGAGAAGGCTCACCCTGAGCTAGACTCTGATAAGAGTGAGCAGTCTGTGCAGGAGAATATGATTAGCCCAGACAATGTCAGGGTGTGCACATATGGTGCACATAAAGGTGTCACAAAAGGGGAACAATCTAGGCATAGGGTCTTGCATTCCCAGGAAAGCAGTAAAGAAAGGGATGGAGATGGGTAATTATAAATGCTGATATCCAAGTGATCCTTCTGTTGTGCCCCATGTCCTATCCTTCCTCTACAATGGGACCTAAGGCTACCAGTGACTTGTGCCATCATTGCACAGCAGAGTCCTTCCCGTGAAGGTCTCTCAAGACAATCTGATGTGCCAGAAAGGAGAATTAGTGAGAGGACAGAGAAAGAAAGAGATCTTGCAGATTTCTCACAAGGTCACAAACCTCTCCTGATTTCCCCAAACCTCACTGCCTCCATCTTGGGTTGGTGGTATGCAGTTAGAACAGCTGCACTGCTATACACCCACCTCAAGGTACTGCAGCATGGGCTGAAGTCCTCAGAATGTCTGAACAAGTGAGAGGTCTGTGCAGCAGATCTCTTGCTATGGAGGGATGTGGAAATCAAAGACAGACCAAAAATGCAGCTGAAGAAGGGAAGACAAGTAAGTGTCTGCAAGGAGCTAGAAATAAACAGCTGTGAAATCAACATGAGACAAAGAAACATTTTCATCACTACTATGCAGGATCCCAGACTGTGGGAAGACACTTCTGCCTTCACCCAATTCTTTAGCAATGATGGGTTCCTTAACTCTCGGGAACAGAGAGAAACAAGACTTGGTGGATGTACAGTAGAGTCAAGCCTGATGCCCTGATGCTTTCCAGGGTGAGAAAGGAAGCTTGGCCTTCTTTTTCATCAGGGAGGATTTGGGAAGTTAGGCATTGTATAGGACAGAGGGACCTGTCGTAGTGATAATTTCAAATCTGATGGCTTTTGGGATCCACGAAGTACAGAGGGAAATTGCAAAGCCAGATAAAATAGGAAGAAAAAGCTGTAAGAGAGAGGGTGAAAAGGAAAGATCATCTGGATCTCAGAGAACATTGACATCTCATGTTGCTGATAAACATAGTGAGGACCAGTGGCAAATGGGGAACCCCTCTGATCTCTGATGACTCTGCTACCTTTCAGGAGTGCACTGCTATTTTCCTCATATGGGTTGTGAAGTTATTCCTTCTGGAAACATAAGATGTCTGGGAGGCTTGGGCAGAGACGGTCCAGAGATGCTCAGAGCTGTGTGTCCAGGTTCCTACAGCACTGAGTGCAGTCATTTTAGGAGGTTACATTGATACTTGTCTTGCTGAAGAAATAAATAAGAGATTTTCATTTTGAAATGCCTCACAGTTTCACTTAGAGAACAGCAGATGTTACTCAGCTGTCACAACCTTCCTTTGCTCCAGTTTTTCCAGCATTTAAATGAAGAACAGAAGTTAGCAATGGGAACACACTGGTTGACAACACTGACAATCAGGATATTGTCTGTTAGATGCAGTCAGTGTCCTGAATTACACCAGAAAGCAGTTCTAGGATCCATCTGGTCATGTGCAGATATTGACAAGGTGGGCATTTTCAGCAGGACTAGTCATCCTGCATACCCTTTATAGTCAATAAAGACAAATATGCACTTGCAGAGCACATTTGATCTTATACTAAATCAATCACCTACTTTTGGCCACATGAGTCCATCCCCTAAAACCACTTCTTTTGTTCTTGCTTAATGTGAGCAGTTTAATGTAGGTGTCAATACTGTATTTACAAAAGCTAACAGGAACCATGTCCCCAAGTTGCTGTCTCAAGTATGAGCCCAGAACAGCTGGCTCCAAGTATCTCTTCAGCTACTGATCCTAAGGCAGGTCATGCTGTGAAGCAGAAACACATTGCAGATTTAGAAAGGACAGCTAACAGCAGAGTCAGGAGCACTCAGCCCTGTGCACCTAATGGGGATTTGAATTTGAAACAGCATTTTGACCATTGCTTATGGATCTCTGTAGCCCTTCTCCATCCTTTCACAGTATCACAGCATCACAGTATAGCAAGGTTGGAAGAGACCTCAAAGATCATCAAGTCCAACCCATTACCACAGACCTCAAGACTAGACCATGGCACCAAGTGCCACGTCCAAACGTGCCTTGAACACCTCCAGGGACGGTGACTCCACCACCTCCCTGGGCAGCCCATTCCAGTGGGGAATGACTCTCTCAGTGAAGAACTTTCTCCTCACCTCGAGCCTAAACTTCCCCTGGCACAGCTTGAGACTGTGTCCTCTTGTTCTGGTGCTGGTTGCCTGAGAGAAGAAAGCAACCTCCTGCTGGCCACAACCACCCTTCAGGTAGTTGTAGACAGCAAGAAGGTCTCCCCTGAGCCTCCTCTTCTCCAGGCTAAACAATCCCAGCTCCCTCAGCCTCTCCTCATAGGGCTTGTGCTCGAGGCCTCTCACCAGCCTCGTTGCCCTTCTCTGGACACGCTCAAGCACCTCAATGTCCCTCTTAAATTGAGGGGCCCAGAACTGGACACAGTATTCAAGGTGTGGCCTAACCAGTGCAGAGTACAGGGGGAGAATGACCTCCCTGCTCCTGCTGGCCACACTATTCCTGATGCAGGCCAGGATGCCATTGGCCTTCTTGGTCACCTGGGCACACTGCTGGCGCATGTTTAGGCGGGTGTCAATCAGCACCCCCAGATCCCTTTCTGTTTGGCTGCTCTCCAGCCACTCCAACCCCAGCCTGTAGCTCTGCATGGGGTTGTTGTGGCTTTCTCTCCCCATCAGTGAAGTGTACACGGAAGGGTAAGCTTACAAGTTGTAGAGAGCATGGTTTGGGGGAAAAGCCATCAAGCAGACAGCAGCTAAAAAGAGAGTCTGTTAGAAAGGTAGAATGGGAAGCATGAATATCTCCTCAACCAACAGCTTTCTCTAGGAGTGCCATGAGGGACTTTGCTTGGAGGTGCAGGAGCCTTTCTTTTTAACTTTAGACAGTAGGGTAATTTAATCTTAACACTGGCACTCTACAGAATTCCCTGTGGAATATCTCAAACTTCCACAAACACAAATCCTAGAGAAGCAATATTTAGTTTTCGAAGACTATGGAAATATTTTGAAGCCCAACCACTGGTCCAGGGTTTTGGCCCAGGCTATGCACTTCCTGCACGGCAATTTCCAATCTGTACCAAATGCAAAGATATTTACTATGCATACCACAAACTGCACAAATTCCTTTGTCTTTGTGTTCACTTAACCTCAACTTCCATTCCACATAACTCACTTCACCTCAACTATGTTTCTTGGAATAACATTGAATTTTGGTTAGTTCATTGTTGGCTTTGTTTGTCTTCAGTGCACCACATGTTACAGGGCTCTCTTGAAACGCAAAGCACTGCGCAGGAGGAATCCAATATGGTAATGCAATAATTTGCCTACTCTTGCAGGAACAGTTTCCACTCTTGCCCCCATTTTTCACACTCTCCTAACTTTCCAAAACACTCACCTCTTGAGATGGAGTTTTCCATGATCGGTGTTTGCCTGGAGGTTAAATTTGCCTGTGTGAGTGGAAGTTTTACCAAAGACATCTAGTCACTTTTGCATTATGGAAGAGTGGAAAAAAAAAAAAAACCAAACAACTCTTCTTTTTTATTTTCCAAATTGGGAAGAAAAATGTCTAACCATGTTTCTAAGAAGGGAGACAGCAAATCTGCTGAGGGTTGAAATCTGACAGGAGAACCCAGTCATATGTTATGGACCCCGCTTTTTGAACTCATCTTCATGTCTCCTTGTGTCTATAAGGGGCTATCTGTTTTCAGGAGCCTGCTGGATGACAGCACAACCAACCAGCCAGCCCAAGTGCCAGCAATTAATCCCTGTCCCCTTCTTCCCATGTAAGCACAAAATTAGGAGCTGTATTAACAGTTCTGCCTCCAACGGTGTAGAAATGTGTGCTGGTTTAAAGCTAANAAAGTTAAATTTCTAATCCTGTTAACTCAGTCTTTTGGAATGCGTAGAGTAAGAGTTGTTCATTGGGTGAAACCAGGAGAACTTGGTGGTATTAAAAGAGCTGATATCTTTCTTCTGCCATTACTTTTCATTTTCATAAAATCATAGAATGGTAAGGTTGGAAGGAGACCTCAAGGATCATCTAGTTCCAACCCCCTGCCATAGGCAGGGACACCTCCCACTAGTACAGGTCCCTCAAGGCCTCCTCCAACCTGGCCTTGAACACCTCCAGGGAGGGAGCAGCCACAACCTCCCTGGGCAATCTGTGCCCGTGTCTCACCACCCTCACTGCAAACAACTTCCTCCTGATATCCAGTTTCAATCTCCCCTCTGTCAGTTCAAACCCATTGCCCTTAGTCCTGTCATTACAAGACCTTGTCAATAGTCCCTTCCCAGCCTTTCTGTAGGCCCACTTCAGATACTGGAAGGCTACTCTAAGGTCTCCTGGAAGCCTTCTCTTCTCCAGGTTGAAGAGCCCCTGCTTAAGACATCCACCTGATCTGTGTGAAAAGCTTGGAGCTGGCCTGTGGTAGTTTATGAACTCTATGTGAAGCCTAGATATAGAGATAATTATTATATGACTATAGTTATTGGATTATTACTGCAAGAAGAACTTGTCTTAGTTTAATAGCCAAGACACTAAGCAAAAAAGGACTGAAATGCAATAGTTCCACAAGAGCAACTTTTTAGCTGACATATCAGGAACTCTTAAGAAGTAATGCCTGAGCTACAATCTCTAAAGAGGCTATGGCCACACAGTGTCCAAGACAAACAAGCCAGAAAGATCATCATCATTGAAAGTGCAGGCTGCAGTCACAGAGATCTCACTAGCAGACACCACTAAGTAGGCTGAAAAAGCTAGACTTGCTCAGGACCAAGAGTGATTACAAGCTGTAGGTGAGATAGAGGTGCAGCTTTTCTTATGATTTTGGGGAATCAGACATGCTTGAAGCTTTAAAATTAAATATCATGCTTCTACTGCTGAGAAGACACTTTTAGGTGCCTTAATGAACAGTCAAAAGCAACTAGTCAGATATTAGTAGCTTCCAGTGTAAGTGTAAGTGCTAAACAGCTGTAGGTAGGAGCTCTGGTAAGAGACATGACGCTAGGCAAGTGCTTGGTGGGATTGGAGAGGGAAGTGGTGCCACAGCCATGAAACCCTGTGCTGTCAGTAAGGGTAATCCATCCCACAAGCACATATCCCTCTGCATCACTCCTTGAAGTGCTCCAGTGAAGGACTAGAGCACCCTCTCTGTTTCCCTCGATGACAATCCATAATGCATGGCATTTCTCTCACAAAACCCCACAGCATTTCAGTCAAGCTCCCTTTAATACCAATCCTCAGTCTTGAACTTGTCTGTCCCATGCACATCCTTTTAGCTGACCGTGCTTGAGTGTGAGGCTACATTAGATGACCTTCAGAGGTCAGATACAACCTGGGTGTGCTGGTTTGAGGCTAATTGGAATATTTTAATGAAAAAAAAAAAAAATTATAGGCTGTGAAAAGCAAACAATGGTGATGTCTACTTCACTCATAGGCTTGCTGAGAACAAGGACAGGACACAAACACAGATACATAGACACACACACACACAGAGTCTTGTCTCTGTCTCTCTGGGAGCTTCTGGCCTCTCTGCTAACCTAACTAACCACTCTGCTCTAAACCCTCTGGCCAATCCTCCAAACTCACCTTGCGTGTAAGGCAGACCCTGGGGCAAGGTATAGGGGTGGGGAGAAGGGGGAAGGGTGGTTGGGAGCCCCTCCTGGGGACTCTGATTTCTGGGAGGGCTGTTGTGTTTCTGTATTACCTTTAACTTGTATATTTCTGTAACTATTCCTGTCTATTGTGTCTATCTCTGCTTGTATATTGTGCTAAGCTGTAAATAGAGCTTCAGTCCTTAACTTCCAGCTGGCTGAGTCTAGTCTGGGGGATTTTATAAAGTGTGTGGGGGCAGGGAACTCCCAAACCATCACACTGGGTTATCCTGTGATCCCAGGACCGTATTGCAGAGCAAGCCTGCTGTTTGATTTTGCCATGCAGCCCAGTAAGAAGAGTGATGCTGTCACATCTGTGTAGCACTGCAGGTTACTGCAGTGTGGCCACTGTCACTATGGAGGTCAGGAGGGCCACACATTGGATGTATTACTCTTCTGTTCCACTGTCCAGAATATGGCAAAACATCTCCCTGTTTTTGAGCTCAAAAGCAAGATGTGTCTGGCTGCCCTATGGTGTCCTCTAAATAAGATAGTCACAAAAGGTTTGGTGGTAGCTGGGCCTGTCTGATCACCACAGGTGGCCCTTGCATGACCCGATCAGAAGCGCCGACTCTGTGCATTGTGCCTGTGCTTCCTGGAAGTCCTCCACCTGCCACTTGTGCCAAATGCTTGCTCTCTTAACTGTTGACATGAGATACCAGTCTCCACAACTCGATTATCTACACTTTCATCTTTATCAGCACTGTCTGACCCTCTGCAGCCTCCACCCAAATGACCATGGGGAGTTCAATCACACCCTGAGCTCCTGCCAAATGTGTCCTTGGGTGCCTGAAAGCTTCCTGGGAGATCAGCTGAGTGCAAGACATGGAGCACCTTCCTTGCCAGCCTGCCCCAGGGATGAGCAATTGGTCCTGCTCAGTTGGAGGGATGTGTGGGACATGGCAGGGATGCTTTTTTCCATGGGGTTAGTCACTAAGGGACAGAGGTAAGGACCCTCCTAGAGGTCAACAAGTCCAGAGAAAGGCATGTGTTGCAAAAATACTTTCTGGTTGACAAGTGTAAAGCCTTTTCCTGTGGTCAAGGGCCAGCAATTTGCATTGGCCTCACACAGAGAAGCTTGTGGCAAGAAGTCATTCTTGAAAGCCAGTTCACATTATATTGCATGTCTGTGGCCACTGGCTCCAAGTAGGAGCACAACCCCAGGGAAGACATGAGGGCTGGTCAGCCTTCTTTGTCCTACACCGTCCCTTATGCTGGGCACCAACGTACACTGGTGAGAAACTCCAGCTGCAAGTGTTGTAGTCCAGGCTTGGTACAGGGAGGGAGATAAGGTGCAGAAAGGATGGACAGCAGCCACAGGCTTGCCACAGAGGTTACCCTCCCCTCCACACACCATGCAAGCCTTGATTAACCAGAAGGGAAGGGGCCAAGGCAGGTTACATGAGGCAACATGTAGAGAAGAAAGCTCATCACTGATCACTGGGGCAGCCTGAAGGTCACTCAGATTCACTGTACCCAGAAGGGATGGGTCATGGTGCTGGGAGCATTATCACAAGTCACATGCTGTCCTGGCCTTTTTTCTTAAACAACCTATAAATGAGACTTCAGATTCCTCTTCCAGCTATTCATGGCAGCCACTCCAGGCTAAGGGCTCTTTGCTCTTCTGCTTGCTAGTATCTGTGGCATCAGAGCCTGTAAAAGAAGGTGCACAACACGTCCCTCCCTAAAGATAGTAGAAATCAAGAAGATCAAGAAAAAATAGAGCTGAAACAGAGCCTCAGGGCCCCCACTTCAAGGAGCTCCCTGACTCTGATGGCCTGATTGTGATTTAAGAGCTCACTCTTGATGTTGAACCTCCTACCACTTTGCCTGGCTGACTTCCTGGAGCCATCGAGCTCCGAGGAGCACAGCATTGGAGAGATCTAATCAAAGCAGAAGTAGGCTGGTCTGCAATGGAGTGGGGTGAAAGAATCCAACTGGATTTGGTAGCTAGAGCCTACTCCTCGTCTTCTACCAGCAGAACTCTCAGTTCTGCTCTTAATTTCTGGAAGGCATTGTTTGTGGTATCTGTCCTCCAACACAGTATGGTCACCTCTGCTGCATGAGCTACCACCTCACCTCAAGATTACAGGATCAGAGGATCACAGGATGTTAGGGGTTGGAAGGCACCCAAAGAGATCATCGAGTCCAACCCCCCTGCCAGAGCAGGACCATACAATCACAGAGGAACACATCCAGATGGGCCTTAAAAGTCTCCAGAGAAGGAGACTCCACAACCTTTCTGAGGAGCCCATTCCACTGCTCTGTGATCCTTAAAGAAGTTCCCCCTTGTGTTGAGGTGGAACCTCCTGTGCTGCAGCTTCCATCCATTGCTTCTTGTCCTATCACAGGGCACAAGTGAGCAGAGCCTGTCCTCCCTCTCCTGGCCCCCAGCCCTCAGATATTTATAAACATTTATTAAATCCCCTCTCAGTCTTTTCTTCTCCAGACTAAAAAGCTCCAGGTCCCTCAGCCTCTTCTCATAAGGCATATGTTCTGGCCCCCTAATCATCACTTGCTCCTCCTAATTTATTCCATGGCCTCTCCAACCCTAATGTAGTTGCAGGCCTTCTGGCTGCTCTCTGCTGGGGAGGGTAGAATGTAGGGTTTGTCCTCAGTTCAAGCCTTGATGTACTGCCCACAGTGACCAGACTGCACCATCAGTGGTAAAACTGTGGGCACCTTGTCTGTGCTAGGGAGGGAGGCTGGGGCAACTATGACTTTCCTGAGTAAGACAATCTTTTGCACTAGGATGGCACATGCAGGCAGGAGTCCATGTGTTGCTATGTGGTAAAGGAGGGAACGAACATTTGGGTTTGGATCTGATCTCAGGAGCTTATCCTCTGGCTTCCCACTTGTGCGGATAGGTGTGCAAGGATATGTCCCATGGCTCCTTCTTGGGCTCCTCCACCAGGATCCACCAATATGATCCTGGTGGAATGATCAGAGGACTGAGAGACATCTGAAGAAAAGCTGAGGGAACCAGGTTTGTTCAGCCTTGAGAAGAGAAGGCTTAGGGGAGATCTTATTACCATGTTCAGAAAATAAAGGGTGGCTGCCAAGAAGGTGGAGATGCTGTTTTTACAAGGAGTCACATGGAAAAGGTAATAGGGTACAAATTACTCCTGGGGAGATTCTGATTTGACTTCAGAAGAAATTTTTTTTCACTATGAGAACAGAATAACCTCCCAAGGGAAGCAGTGGATTCCCCTACACTGAACAGTTTTAAGACTTAGCTTGACAGGGTGCTGGGCCACCTCACTTAAACTATATTATTACCTAGAAAAGGTGGACCAGATGATCCTTGAGGTCCCTCCCAACCTGGCATTCTGTGATTCTAATATAAAATTACATTGCTCAAACTTAGACTCACTTGTTCCCTTATTTTGCTGCTTAGGGCATATTTTTGGGGGTCATCCTGGGAAACAGGGAAGTTCTCAGCAAGTTATTTTTGAGCAACAAAAATGATAGCATCATCTGGTGACTTCTTTGGAGAAGAGTCTTTGATGCTAAACAGACTGACTGAGGGAAGGGCTGGTGATGTAGGGCTGGTCAGTGACCTTAGCAGGTGGAAGCATGGCATAAATGCCTCCCTGAGCTGGGCTTGGTGATCTGGCCTCATGGGCAGACATCTTGTTGCCAGGAAGTGATGCATCAATAGCAAGTGACTATTGCTGCCATGTTAGTGATGTGTCTATAGCAAGATGAGGTCTACTGCCACACGGCTGTGCTGACATATCAGGGTCACAAAGATGCTCAGAGGGCTGCAGCAGCTCTGCTATGAGGACAGGCTATNCTGGCACAGGCTGCCCAGGGAGGTTGTGGCTGCTCGCTCACTGGAGGTGTTCAAGGTCAGGTTGGAGGAGGCCTTGAGTGACCTGTACTAGTGGGAGGTGTCCCTGCCTATGGCAGGGGGTTGGAACTAGATGATCCTTGAGGTCCCTTCCAACCTTACCATTCTATGATTCTATGATTCTATGATCACTGCTGCCCTCTCTGATGAGAGGTGTGAGTTCTCCTTCAAATCTGCTGTGACCTGCTGACCATATCCTGTGAGAAGTTACCTTATCCAAGAGTTTTCCTGTCTGTGGACTTCCTTGGAGTCTTCATAGTCAGGGCAGAAGTATCTTTCCCCATTTCAAGTGGTTGCAACTGATCTTGGTCCTGAAGGCATCCTTTCACTTTTTCCCCTCTGCCTGTCACTGCCCCCCAATTTGCATTTCCCTCAGCCCTGGCCAGGGATTTCCAAGTATCCCATGGCCACTGCAGCTCCACTCTGTGAAACCAAAGCCTGTGTGCATTTCTTCCCCTCATTGCCCTCAACCTCTCCTCCATATTTAGTGAGGACCATGTAGGCCTTATCTGGCCCCAGAGCCCCACGCTTGAGTACCAGAGTATAGCCAGCAGGTTCAGGGAGGTTATCCTCTGCCTCTGCTCTGAGGCTACATATGAAGTATTGTGTCCAGTGCTGGGCTGCCTAGTTCAAGAGAGATAATGAACTACTGGAGAGCTTAGTGAGGGGCTACAAAGATGATTTGGGGACTGGAGCATCTGTGGTACGAGGATGGGCTGAGAGACCTGGGTCTGTTTCATCCGGAGAAGAGACAACTGAGAAGGAATCTCAGCAATGCTTATAAATATCTAAAGGGTGGATGTCGAGAGGATGGGGCCAGACTCTTTACAGAGTGTCCAGTGATAGGCCAAGGGGCAACAGGCACAAACTAGAACACAGGAAGTTCTATCTAAACACAAGGCAAAACAACTTTACTTTGAGGGTGAGAGAGCACTGGAACGGGCTGCCCAGAGAGGTTGTGGAGTCTTCTTTTCTGGAGACATTCAAAACCCACCTGGATGTAATCTTGTGCAACCTGTTCCAGGTGAAGCTGCAGGGGTTGGACTGGAATTTCTCCAGATATCCCTTCCAAACTCCAGCATTCTGTGATTCTGTATCCCACCCGCAGTGCTCAGCTTTTGAAGAGATGTGCTGTGTTTGGAGGGATAAGGAAGCAGGGTGAGGTAACATGATCCACACCACTTTGCTCTTCTGGATATATGTTGGCAAACTGGTGTTCCAGAATTGCTGTTGCCATGTTAGGAGGTGATGTGGGTTTAGGAGCTACCTGCCCCCCCACACTTTGTAAAATGACCCAGGCTAAAACTCAGTCGGCTGGAAGTTTAGATGAAGCTCTATTTGCAGCTCAGCACAATGTACAAGCAGATATATACACTATATACAGGAATAGTTACAGAAATATACAAGGTAAAGGTAA
>WBNM01012174.1:50185-106027 GCA_013399055.1 Ramphastos sulfuratus
CTATGATTCTATGATTCTATGTGCATGATTTGGCACATAGATATGGAGGTGTCCTAAAGATTGTAGGTGACTGCTTCTGAAATGCAAACTTTTGTATCTGCTGGAGTGGTCTCCAGCTTGTGTGCCCAGGGAGGTCAAGAAGACTGCACACCTCCACCCTACAGGGGCAGCCAAACAGGGCACAACAGCCACAGCTTGGTGGGGAGGTGGGAGCTGCTTCACCTTCATCCCTCCACCAGAGAGAAATTACATTCAAGGGCAGAAGGAAACAACCATTGTCACCTGATCATGCAGGTCTGGGAGTGTGGCCCAGCAGAGTGAGCATCGGGAGGCAGGAGCCTAACTGAGTGGAGGTCTTCTCTGCACCTCTGTGTGGGTTTGGCAAGCAGCTCACTTGTCCATGTGCAGAATGGGGCTAGCAGTGCTTACCTTTGTTTTAGGGATATTTCAGGTCTTAGCATGAAATGTGTTATGCAAACAAGGAAGATCTCTGGTGTTCTTTCTTGGTAATGAGCAGTAGACCTTGAATTTTGACCTTTACATGTTGTCGGAGTAGGGGTTTTTTTGTTGGTTATTTTCCCTCTAACTCTCCACACTCGCCTGCCCAGGCCTGAACTGAGTGCACTGGTCGCAATTGAAGGTCAGAATCATTTTCCTGCCAGCTCTAACCATGTAAGTAGGGGTTAGAGCAGCGCTGGAGGGGGTTATATTTATGGGCATGCAGATGAGCTACCATTTGGAGTCGTTTCGGTGGTGGTGGAGGCATGGAAGGACAGCTCGGTGGGGACACGCTGTGGTCGCTGCTGAAAACGGCAACCGGTCTGGACGAGCTCAGCCTCTGGTTTGCGTTTCTCTCCTCCTTAGTTGAGTGTAGGCAGAGAGCAAGAGCAAAGACCAATCTGAGTGACACTATGGGCAAGTAAACACAAGCACCAGCTCGTAGGGTTATCTGGCCCTTGGCGCCAGCATTTTGGGTGGCCAAACTCCAATGCCGAGCAGCTTGCGAAGAGGAAAAATATTTATTCAGTTTTCTGCACTTTGAATCCTCTTAACTCTGCCCTCGATCTGCTCAGCTGGGTTCAGAGGAAAGGCTGAGTGTATCTCACCGGGCCAGTGTAAATCATGCCTTTTTCTGCACGGCTCCATCTCTAAATGATATCAACCTAGGCTTGGTGTTTGCCTCTGAGTCACCCCATGTGTGTAAGCATTTTTATGGGAGCACTAACCTAACTGTGAGAGTTAGTTGCATGTAAGCTGCTCCCCTCCATACACTGCAGTGAGCTCAGCAAGCTGGAACAGATGCAGCTGCCCTTCCAGCATAACAGCCTCATCTTTGATAGATAGCTCCTATGTAGATAACATATTCATCAAACCTACAGTGTCTCAGCAAACAATTATTCGTTAATTCAACTGGGCCAAGCCCAGATGTGTGCTCATTTGCCACAGGTGCTGCTATTCTGATTTCTGAAACAGAACAAACCCTGAGGAGGGACATGCTTTTGATGTCCATGAGCTAACCTCTAGATTAGTCTGTCTCTGGACTTGTTCATGCATGCACCCAAGAGTTTCTGTCAAATCTCTTGGAGCAACCAGAGGTTAGGGGCAGAAAGAGAGTGATGTACTGCAGCGTGCAGAGCTCTCCAGAATACAACAGCAGTATTTCATTAGCACTCCCGTGGTAGATTGACTCCATCACCATGACAGCTTGCTAAAGAACCAGCAACAAAACAAAGGACTTGTGAAAAGTTTAAGGTTTGGATGAGGTTTTGACAGACCCATCTCATAACTCCTCAGCAGCCCAGACACCATACCCCTGGGCTTCCTTCTCCTCCCCACCCATCTGCCATCATCATTTTCTGCCCAGTTCTCACTGTGATGCCATGCAGGCTATGAAGATGTCACAAAATTCACCATGAAGATTGTTCTGGGGTTCTGGTTAGCCTAAGAAGAGCTCAGATACACAGTGATATGAATCAGGATCATTGCAAAGATGGCTCTGAGCTCCTGAGCTCCTCATGTTAAATAATATAGTTGGTTCAATCCACTATTCATGATTCCTGACACAGCATTTGATTGCAAATTCTACAAAGCCCAGGACCATTCAGATGAGGCTCTGGTCCTTACTCATGTGAGCTTCATTTACCTATGATGTGATATGTGTGACCAATTAAAAACACTGCTCATCTATTAATTAATAATAGGGACCTTGTTCAAAAGAGCAAGTGGAGTTGTAGGACACTGTCACATTTGCAGGTTTGCACTTCAATCATGCCCATAGCATGGAAGTTAGGTGTAAGGTAAGGCTTTCTGTAAGAATGAGCAATTTGATGCACATTCCATGGAGAATGGGCTTCATAAAGCAGTCTCTACATCAAAGACATAAGGAGTCAGCAGAGACAGCTGAGAAGATCTGGGTTCACCCTCTTGTCCCTTCACAGAGTCATTCAGTAACCACACATTCACTCAGCTTTTCAAAGCTATTTTGGTTCCTAGCTCCCACTGATTTTTACAGGTATTACACACCTCAGTATCCTTGAAGGTCTGCACTTCCCTTTGGATTCCTGAAAGAGAGTCAGCAAACACTTTAATTGGAACTGCTCAATCCCACGGCAGTCCTGTTAACCAGAAAAAGGGCTCACAGATACTAGGGTAGAGCATTGCATGCAGTCCTGCAAATGCAGACCTCCTGAGATGGCACATTTAGAGGTGGCTCTGTGCCAGCAGATGGGCTCTGTCTCTGGGTGGTAAATGTCTGTGTCCTTCAGAAGCCTCCCTTAAACTCCTATCAGCTGTGGGATGCTGCAGGGTACGACTCATGCTGTTCTCGCCTGGTGAGATAAGGCTCCCTTCAAAGTTCCAACTTGTTAAAGAAAATCTCACACCACATGCAGCACGTCTGGAAGCTTCCAGATTGTTTAGAGTTCCATGAGCAAAACTGTGTCTGTATTTTCAGCAAATATCTTCTAAAAACAGTGAGCTTTAAAACACATCGAGGTTGCCAGCAAAAAGAGCGGTCACTGTTGAGACGGAGCTGGTGTTGTGGTTAACATGTTTTTGAGACTTCCAGGCAGGAGTGTGTCTATCAGCACAAGATAAAGCAGCAAAATGTCTGTAACTTCTTGTGTTGGTTTGAGGCTAATTGGAATATTTTTAGGAAAAAAATTAGATTATAGGTTGTGAAAAGAAAACTATGGTGATGTCTGCTTCGCTCATAGGCTTGCTGAGATGTATAAGAACAAGAACAGAAACATAGATAAGACACTCACTGACTCATGGAGAGTCTGTGTCTCTCTAGATGTTTTGGTCTTGGCCTCTCTGCTAACCTACCTAACCACTCTGCTTCTAATCCGCCCTGGTTGATCCTCCACACTCACCTTGTGCATAAGACAAACCCTGGGGTAAGGTATAGGGGTGGGGAGAAGGTGGAAGGGGGGTTGGGAGCCCCTCCTGGGGACTCTGATTTCTGGGAGGGGTGTTGTGTTTCTGTATTACCTTTAACTCGTATATTTCTGTAACTATTCCTGTCTATTGTGTATATCTCTGCTTGTACATTGTGCTAAGCTGTAAATAGAGCTTCAGTCCTTAACTTCCAGCTGGCTGAGTCTAGTCTGGGTGATTTTACAAAGTGTGTGGGGACAGGGAACTCCCAAACTATCACACTTCTCCAGTTAGAGCACTGCTTCTTCCTCTTTGGCCATTTCATTGTGGCCATTTCTTTATGCCTCCCTGTTTGTTTCACAGCTTTTTAGCCGCATACAAAACAAATACAGGAGGAACCCATTTTGGGTCACCATACATTGCTGACCTGGACTTTTGTTACAGGACTGATACCTGAAAGGAAAGATAAACATTTTCCTTCTTTAATAAGACCTCAGCTGGACCTCTAAATCAGGACATGGCATTTAGAGCAATGATGGCAGTTGGGTTGGTGGGACCTGCATCCTCTGTGACGCCCCTTGTGCTCCAAGAAAGAAAAACCAAGGCATGTCCCATTGTCCTGGTTTATGCAAAAATATATCTCTTGAAGAGGTTAAATCTGCTATTGCTTTTCTGACAAAAGTGACCCAGATATATTTATATTTAATCAGGTTCCTCTTCATTTATGGTGATGCTTAGCCAGAGTAGTAGGTCACGCAAATGGCTTTGTGCTGTGTGCCAAATGCAGCCTGATACGGAGCCTTTTAAGTAAGAAATATGAGTAAAGAAATCTGAGAAATCTCCTCACAGGTCTGGTCCTCCTGATAAGTGGGTACACAACTGACACATCACTCTTCAACCCATTCTTGAGCACTTCACAGGTATATTAGCTGCATAGTAATTCTCATCAATGAGGGGACTCCCTACCAACAACAAAATCTGAAGAGAGAAAATAGAAAAAATTAAGTACTTTCTACAGACTAGTTTTAGAGTCTGTCTTTGATGAGAGGTTTGAGGTTTCCCTTCTGAGAGGATGAAATTAATCTAGGTGAGCCCTGAGACCTGAAAACTGTGTTTTTATTTTAATTATGCAGAACATGATAATTCTAAGTGTGGGCTGGTAAAATCAAACCTCAGAGATGGGGACCCCTCCAATTCAAGCCTTTTTTTCTTCAGCCAAACCATCTACATGGAGAAAGTTCTCTACAACGAGAGTAGTAAGATAGGACAGGCTGAGAGAGTTGGGGCTCTTCAGCCTGGAGAAGAGAAGGCTTCCAGGAGACCTTAGAGTAGCCTTCCAGTATCTGAAGGGGGCCTACAGGAAGGCTGGGGAGGGACTATTGACAAGGTCTTGTAATGACAGGACAAGGGGCAATGGACTTAAACTGGCAGAGGGGAGATTTAAATTGGATGTTAGGAAGAAGTTGTTTGCAGTGAGGGTGGTGAGACACTGGCACAGGTTGCCCAGGGAGGTTGTGGCTGCTCCCTCCCTGGAGGTGTTCAAGGCCAGGTTGGAGGAGGCCTTGAGGGACCTGTGCTAGTGGGAGGTGTCCCTACCAATGGCAGGGGGTTGGAACTAGATGATCCTTGAGGTCCCTTCCAACCTTACCATTCTATGATTCTATAATTATACCTGGATTTTGAATGTTTGGGGTCTTTCCTGAGAAGAATCAGTTTGCTGTAAGGAGCATTTTCATTTTTTCATTGCAGGCTAGGATCAGAGGTGAACTTCAGATGCAGTGCAGAGATGTCAGGTAAAATGGCAATATTGTAGCATGGAGGAATATGCAGATTCAAGGTTTAGGTTCTTATACAGATACACAGATATGCAAAGGGTCTGCAGCATTTGAATCCAGATCTGGATTCCTATTTTGAAGTCTGTCTCACTGGAGAGAATTGAGGTCAGAAAGGTCAGCTCTGTATCCTTGCCAAGCAAGGCTCCTGAATTATGTCACTGGAGTAAATTTTTAATGAAGGAACACAGAAAACTTACTCTACATAGTGTCTTTTTAAGCTCTTTAACCTTTTCCTGGGTAAGATATAGCACAGTATTTCCACCTTCCCTTCAGACTGAAACACAAGGAAATTTCTAGTCACTCAGCGTATCCATTGGGTGAAATGTAGCCACCATTTCAGCCCTGTGTCTTCATCTTTTCTTGAAAGCTTCCAGGATACACTGCCCTTATTTCATGTTCCTGGGCAGAGACTAATCTCCATTTGCTGAAAAGCAAGATCTCTATAGACACACAGCCTTTGCAGCCCCATGCTTCGCTGTCACTGCAGAAACACTTGTGGTGCTTGGCAGGCAGCGAAAGTTCTTGTATCGACTTCAGTGAGAGGGGGCAGAAAACCTGATCCTTTTCTAAACATAAGAAACCTTTTGCTTCTCTCAAGGCAGATATCTGCTTGCAAAACTTCTTAGCACCTCTAACAGTCCCTGAGGTGGTTGTTTAAGCTAGTCTCACTGTAGACTAAGTGAAGTAATAGAACTGGTGTCCACCAGCAGATGGTGCTTCTGCCTGAGAATTTTTTTCTTTCATGACCACTGAAAGATTCTTGAATCGTCACCACAAAAGGTATTTTACAAGGCAAAATATCTCCTTTACTTTGTATGGTTTCCATATTTCAGATTGATCCCACGAGTGCCTTTCAGTCTGCTATTCCCTTACCTCCAATGCTGCTTTCTTTTAAAGGGCCTTTGAGCAAGTGGACAGTTTCCCTTTTAAAACCTATCTTGGATCTGGAAAACCAGGAAAAGTCCTTGTTTAGCAAATGTAATACTGGTGATAAAAGAGAAAATGAGAGATTAGTGGTGTCTTTTTGCTTGGGATCTCTTTCAGGCTAACTTTAGTGGAGACATAGGCACAACCAGGCAAGCAGTCTATCCCTTGTAGTCTGCTGCTTCTCAGCTCCCCAAGGACAACAAGCTGAAGTTTATCAGCTCTGAAAGCATCTGGAAGAGATGAGGAGACAGGCAAATAAACACCCACTTGAATCCAGACTATTTTAATGTTTGTGGGCCAAACTGCTAACTTTTCTCTGAAATCTAGTTGTTTGCATTATAACTAATGCACATCAGGAACCTTGTTTCTTCTGCCATGACATCAGCAAGTGCTCTAAAATAAAGATCCAGCGTCACCTCCATCAAGTTAGATAATGCATAGTTACACTGCACCCAAGTGTCTTAAGTCTCCTCTCCTCCATCATACAGGTACCTTGATGGTTGATACATCTAGTCCCTTAGTTTACATACCACTGTGTGGGCCTCAGATATTGTGCATTGTACCAGGATCCAAGGTAGTGCTGCTTCTGAACTGGATGTTTGCACTTAACACTAGGCTTGTAGCAAGCTCTGGTAATGGAGAAGCTGAGGTTAACAACAAATCTCTGTATTGCAAGTACATAAGCTGTGGCAGCTCCTGCAGAAGAACACAAACCAGGAGTTTGATTCAACATGTTAGACTGGAATACGAAGCTAGCCCTTGTTCTAAACAGCTCATGGTATTGAGCTCACACCTGCCCTCAGCAGCCAGCACACTGAATACTGCACTCTGGTATCTTCCATGCTGCTCTAGGCAGCCTCATCCTCATTCAAGAGATAGCAGCAGGGGGAAAGCTCAACATGAGCCTGCAGTGTGCGCATGCAGCCCAGACAGCAACCGAGTGCTGGGCTGCATTAAGAGAAGCGTGGCCAGCAGGGCAAGGGAGGGGATTCTGCCCCTTTGCTCTGCTCTCCTCAGACCCCNCTGAGAGAGTGAGACATCTGAATGACCTTGGTGAGTGTAAAGCAAGATATGGTACCACCACCAGATGGAAATTTTGTGATCATGCTCTGGCAAGAACGGCAACGATCACATACACACAAGAACATGTACCTACTTCAGCACTATGGAAAATCTGATTCATTTAAAAAGTGACTGAATTTTAATGAAAACAGCCATTTCTCCTCTTTCTTACATTTCAGAAACAGTCAGTGAAAGTCAGTAGTAGAAATGCTAAGTTCATCCTTCTCAAAGAAGGCCTTTGAAGAATCACCCATTATATAGTCCTGAGACTAAAAGAAAGCAGGACCAAAATACAATTCCATGACTTTGAGGGGATAAATGTAAATGCCATAATTCTTGCAATGTACATTCCTGGCCACCACATTTATAGGTTTGGTTTGTTTTTTCTAATCTAAGGTGAATCAACAGTCCATGACTCTTCACTGTAGCTTGTACTGGAGCCTTCGGCGAAGATGCCAGAACACAGCTTCTAGAGCACTAAACATTGTCAGATCCAGGAGAGCAATTAATGGGATGGAATCCAATTAAGAGATTACACCTCTGTTCTCCAGATAGGGTGCTATATAGATGCACAAAATTATCTGTTGAAATCCCTCAGGCAGCTTACTCATAATAACCTTCCTCTGGATCTCCTCCAGCTCCCAGAAGGGACTTTAGTTCAGGAAACCATCTTTATTCAGGACAGCACTTAAGCATTTGCTCGAAGTTAGGCATGTACATAAGAGCCACTGCCAATAAAGCTGTACTTAACTGCACCCTATCTGCCTTCCTAAATTGAAACTAATGTCAACTGAAACGTTCCAGTTGATTTCAGAAAGCAAAGAGGAGGTTATTACAATCTCCACAGAGTCACTGCACTTCCATTGGAATGCTCACAGAGTTATGTAGTGCATGGTATATCTAAAATCACACCTTCTTTTGGGCCTGGGAGCCATTCCAGGGGAGTTTAAAGATCTGTGGCCCAGCAGGATGAGCACATGGAGGTTGCTTTGGATTCCACTGCCTTCCTGGGGGAGTCAGGGATGGCAGAGAGCCAGTCCCACTCAGAATAGTGTCAACCCTAGATCCCAGAGCAGGTTAGTGCTAAGAGTGCTGGATGCCCCTGCACACCACCACTCAACCCTAGATCCCAGAGCAGGTTAGTGCTAAGGATGCTGGATGCCCCTGCACACCATCACTCAACCCTAGATGCCAGAGCAGGTTAGTGCTAAGGGTGCTGGATGTCCCTGCACACCATCACTCAACCCTAGATGCCAGAGCAGGTTAGTGCTAAGGGTGCTGGATGTCCCTGCACACCATCACTCAACCCTAGATGCCAGAGCAGGTTAGTGCTAAGGGTGCTGGATGCCCCTGCACACCACCACTCAACCCTAGATCCCAGAGCAGGTTAGTGCTAAGGGTGCTGGATGTCCCTGCACACCATCACTCAACCCTAGATGCCAGAGCAGGTTAGTGCTAAGGGTGCTGGATGTCCCTGCACACCATCACTCAACCCTAGATGCCAGAGCAGGTTAGTGCTAAGGGTGCTGGATGTCCCTGCACACCACCAGCAGGCACCTCAAGCCAGCAGCTGTAGTGTAGTGGTAAGAACAGGTATCAGGGAATGTACAGGAAAGATGCTGGCACGTGGGAGATGTGCATGCATCGTGGGGGAGTGGTGGTGAGGGGAGTGTTCTTTCTGCTGCTCTGGAGGAAAGGATTTTCTGCTTGAAGTGGGAGCTGAATGCAGGCAGACTGCAAGGCCAGTTTGCGCAACTGGATTGTGGCCATGTAGGCAAACGGGGCCAAGGTCAAGGAAAGCTGAGGAAACAAGAAATGTGCTTGTGCTCACACAACATATACCACGTTAAATGAGCAATTATGTCCTAACTCATGTGCTGACACACTTGTTTTCATTCCTTGTCAGTGGGCTTGAAATATTCAGTTGTCTTCACTTTTTTTGATCTCTCAGGGTTCTGCGGGGCCTCAGGACATGTTTTGGCTCCAAGGACCTCTACAGATTGCTGTGTGCAAAACACAGATTTTTATTTTTTTCTGCCAAAATAAATATCAGTGTAATGCAACTTTCTCTGACAGTAGAGCTGGGTTCAAAAGATGCCATTGTGTGAGGTTGCATAGGATGTTGGCTCTGGTTTTCTGTTTCAATAAAATGTCCTGACCTTGCCTTTGCCTTCTCTTTCACTGTAGCTGTGTGAGCAGTATCAGTTGGTTCCATGATCACAGAACTCCATTAAAGCCCCAGGTATGAGCAGTGAGCATGTCCATTAGGTCTCATTCAAGTCTACAGGTTGGGAAGAACAAACAGCACTTTTGAAAATACACAGTGCTGGAGTTCATTAAACCCAAAATACATAGCAGGTCTTAGGCCTGCCTTGAGATCTCTGCACAATGAGCTCAGCAGGTTGCAGACAGCCACAGCAACCATGTGCTTGTATCAGCTAATGCTGGCACCACCTGTGCTGGGTCATAGTCTCCTCTTCCCACCTGCACAGCATAATGTGGCTTCACTCAAGCAATGTGCTTGCTCACTAGCACCAGGGTTTGGGATACAGAGACCTACCAGGTAGCACATTATTAGCTAACAGACTTTCTCTGCTGTAAGATCCAAGGTCAGCAGCACGTCCAGCAGATCATCAGCATTTGCCCATCAGGTTACCTAGGTGGGAAGAGGTCTTGATGCACTCCTGGAAAAAGTATCACAGTATCACAGTATCAGCAAGGTTGGGAGAGACCTCAAAGATCACCAAGTCCAACCCATTACCACAGACCTCAAGACTAGACCATGGCACCAAGTGCCACGTCCAAACGTGCCTTGAACACCTCCAGGGACGGTGACTCCACCACCTCCCTGGGCAGCCCATTCCAGTGGGGAATGACTCTCTCAGTGAAGAACTTTCTCCTCACCTCCAGCCTAAACTTCCCCTGGCACAGCTTGAGACTGTGTCCTCTTGTTCTGGTGCTGCTTGCCTGAGAGAAGAAAGCAACCTCCTCCTGGCCACAACCACCCTTCAGGTAGTTGTAGACAGCAAGAAGGTCTCCCCTGAGCCTCCTCAGTACAGTGAATGCTGAGCTTGCACTGAGGGCTGCATCTGTACAGGTGTGGATGAAGCAGTGAGTTGAGCTCTGTTCTGCTCCTGCATTAAACTGCATGGTGACTTGCCCTCCTACCAGACTTTCTAGCCTAAGCTCGGCCTCTGAAAGCCTCAGGCTGTATCCTGGGTTCTCCAGTCCTTTTCTCCTCTTTGACTCCTTAGTAAAGCACTCATAGAGGTTTTAGAAATCAAAGGGATTAAAATATATAAATCTGGATGTTGCAAGTATGCATTTGCAAGTAGGCATATGGACAAAGGTGGAGTTATAAACACAAAGCTGTTTAACGTGAGAATGTGTTGGTTGCAGGCTCTTTCCTTTGGCTCCTATGCAAAAAGAACTGCTTTGCACTAGGCTCTGGGCAAGGGAAAACAGGCAAGCCACCTGGCAAGCACTCACATTCCCAGCTTCTGCTAGTGACTGACTCCAGAGGGTACCTACTGAGCAGACTTACTGGTCTGATAGTACTTCCTCTCAAGGCTTCCAAGAAATGGGGCAGTGGAACCTGGCTATTTGCCAGACATTAAAAAGGAGCCTCTCTTCAGCTGAAGCATCTCATGGCCGTGCAGAAGGCAGGTCTTGGTCACTGGCTAAATGTGTGTGGTAGGGGAGAGGTTAAGTGTGAGATAAGGCAGAATCTCTTCTATGCGGCTACAAGCTGATGCTCAGTTATACAGGGAAATACTTCCAATAGAACTTAAAAGTTCCAGACTAAAGGGGCTAGAATTTAATCTCTGACTTCAATCTTTTGTCTTCTAAACAGCATTGCTTTAAAATGTGTCTTGAAATGCTAAGGAGTCACAGTAGCCCTCATGGAGAAATGGTTGATCTCCCCTGCCTGAGTGAATCAGACCACTTGTTTTGCTGAGGAGTTATGAAAACAGATGATTCACTCATACATGCCTCCTTTTCAGCAACGAGTCCATAAATCTGCAGTCATGTGAGTTAAAACATCAGGTCCTGTGAAAGTCCTGGGGGGGAAGCCTGTGGGAGGGCTGGTACCAAAGTTGGCCTAAGTGCTCCTGCACCTCTGCCTTGATCTCTCAACTGTGACTCTATGTTGTTGCCATCAAAGTCAGAGCTGAAGCCCACTGTGGAGCATCAGTGGGCTACAACAACATAAGGATGTCTGCCCTGGGCCATCCATGAGACTGTCTATCCTTCTGTGGCAAGGGGGACACCCTGGCACACAAGCACCTTGAGACTGGCAGGTTGTGGTATCTCATCTGTGATATCTCATATGATCCCTGCAGATCCTCCTAGAAAGGCTCTGGCTGCTTTCCTGCCTTCTCTTTCTGTTTATCTCATCCTGTCTGAAGTTCCACTAAGTCATGACACCCTCTTCTTCAGCAGGGGAGGTTTGTTCAGAGCGTTCTGGTGATCTTTTCTTCATTCCATTTGTTTTCTCTACCATCCACTAAACAGGTTGACTCTCACATATGTGGTTTTTTTCCCACCATCCTCTTTCCTGCCTTTCTCTCCCCTCTTTACCAGGCAGGGTGGGAAGGTTAAGTGAAGAAATCAGTCAAGGGAATGGACAAACGTGGAAGCCAAAGAAAGAACACAAAAGTGGGGCAAGCATATTGTCATGCTTCCCCAGAATAATCCTCAGCAGTCTACTGTCATAGGGCATGATTTTGTTTACTCACTCTGGACACATTTTTCTTCTGTGCTTCAATATAATCACTTCTGAATGCTTGCCAGCTACTAGCACCTGCAGTGTCCTGTGGCAAGCAGGTCCACAGATTAGTAGTGCACTGTGTGAAGAAAGGAGGGGACAACGTGGTTTTGTAAAGACTCAGATACAGTCATTATTTTGATCTAGCTTACAAGCCACTCTCTGCAGTTAGGATATGAAAGGAGAAGGAAAAAGAGTTGAAGCCACCAGTGCTACTGTAGCCATTCAGCCCACCAGAAGCTGTGAGCTCCCTCTGCCCAGAAGAGCTGTTGCAATCAGTGACCTCTGTCAGTGTCAATCTCCTGCCAAACCCATAATTTGTTGCTGCAACTACTACTCTTCTGTCCCTTTATGAAGACAGGGCTTGCAATAAAATGTGAGTTCAGGAAGGGTGCCTCTTCCACTTTCCATTCCCCAGAAAGTATTTGATACTAGCAGCTCACTTGGAAGGAGATCCCAGAGTTCAGCGAGTTTGATCACAAGAAATGGCTCTTTGCTGGAGGGTAGGTGTGGCTTGATGCCTGCTACCACTCTAAATCTGTGCTGCAATTTCTGTCAACTGGTACCCCATGCAACCTCAAACAACACCTCGGGTCAGTCTGAGACCAAACCACATGCCTGGCTTGCCTGTCTCTGGATGCCTTGAGAGGAAGTGGAGAGAACATGTGAAGACCTGTTTCATTTCCCTCATCCAAGCACCTAAAGAGCCAACATGCACAGAAGGAAGAAACATTCATCTGTCATCCATGTTCAGCTGTGGAAATTACAGGAAGTAAAAACAGAGGTGCAGGTGTAGGCTATGGATAGTCTACATCCTAGGCTGAGCTGGCTCTCTGCAGAGTGACCATTTCTATGTGAGAACAACAGTCACTACCTTTAGTGTTTCAGAAGGTCTTACTCTGGAAATTAAAGCACACAGCACACACTTCTTTAGTGAGCCCACTGACATGCAGATCATGTTTAACAGAGCAAATGCCAGCATAAAAAGAACCCAAAACACTTGAGGCTGATGGATGATGATGTGATTTTATTTCCTGGACCAGGAGTGTAGGTGCTCGGTTACATGACAGTAGCTGTCAAGTGTGCAGGTATCAGAGCAAAATGCCCAGATCCCAGGCTAGGTGGAGGGCATGAGGCACAGTGGAACCTCCGTACCACTGTTGGTGCTAGTTCAGAACACTAATATCGAATGATCATAGAACTGTTGGAGCGGGTCCANAAATGAAAGCCCTACCTGTGCAGGGCAAGACATCAAAAACTCCCACTAGTGCTGAAAACTATACCCCTGGGAGGAAATGATGTACAAATCCTAGCTCACTTACCCTAGGAAAACAAAATAACATCCATCATGCATGCAGTGAATGCAGAAAGAAAGTGAAGCCATAATGATTTGCTTAGAGGAACAGCAGAGGAAGAAAAGTTAAAATGTTCTAGGGGTGGAAGTTAAAGCTCCTGGAGAGGTGGCAGCTTACACAGGGTGACCAATGGCAGAGGCTCAGCTCAAGAATGCAAGAAACAGCTAAGAGACCTAGAAGCATAGGTGCAAAATGAAAAAAAAGAGGCAGCATCTTTTATTACCAACACTGTTATGAGAAACCAGGAGATGGAATATATCCCAGGATGTAGATTATAGAGAAAAATCAACACAAAGAAACAGTTTAAACTTAATTAATAGATGTAATCTTGAGAGGAAAAGTTTCAGCCTTCATAGTTAAAAACAAATGACAAATACTTAGTGGCCTTGGCATTTTTGTGTTACAGGGTGATCAACTGACAGACAACAACTTGAGAAACAGCAGCCAGACCTAGGGACAGAACTTTTGATTTTATGAACATTCTTTTAAGCAAACATGTAAATACCAGAAAGAATCCAGGAGGGCTATCAAGAAGGTAGAAAAGATGAAAGAAGTGGAGAAAGTAATTAAATGTTATCAGCTCTCTGAGTATCAGTAAGTAGCAGAATAGCATATCAGCAGTTAAAGGCTGAGAAGATTGTGGGTTAAGTCTGTGTATACAAAGGTTTGAGGTCTGAAAGGCACAGTGAACAGTACAATGTTATGATATAACCAGAACAGAAGTAATACCAAAGGAAAATGACATAGGTACATATGTGAGGATACTCATACCTCTGTGGTAATCACACTTAACAATCATATTCATTTGTTTCTTAGAATTAACCCTATAAAATTAATGATCTTTACTAATGAAACCTGTAATTCACGAATTATGCATGATTAATTTCCCTACTGTAAAGAAAAGAAAGGAAAAAGAAGATGGCAAAAGGCATGAATAAAAGCTGCCAATTTGAAAGAAAGTGTAGAGTTTGTCTATTTAATGTAGAAAAGATAAGGAAAACACTGATGGAGGATTGGAAAAATATGACCAAGTATACTGAAGCTCCTATGAAAGGAAGGACCTGGAGAACAAAACCCACTATTAATAACAATCTTCTGTTGATCTTAGCTTTTGCAGGAAAGACAGAAAATTCAGTTCCCCATTCCAATTCCATAGATACTGATCTTCATACATCTTGTGCATGCACATTTGTGATTATTTGTGAGTATCCATTTATGCATTTCTGATAGATATTGCAAAATGTTTGGAAAGATTAAGTGCTAGTGAACTCACATAAGACCTCCTATGAGATCTGGGCCTAATCACAAGATCTTCAATGATTCTGCTATCTGTTTCATTATCTGTCCAGTAAGACTAACAAAGAAATTGTAAACTAGTCAACAAGTGAATATGTCAGGCAGAATCTGTCAGGCAGATCTTGCCTGACAAATTTGGTGCCTTTTCATGATGAAGTCACAGCGACAGTGGACAAGGGAAGGGCAACTGATGTCATCTACCTGGACCTGAGTAAGGCATTTGACTCTGTCCCACATGACATCCTGGTCAACAAGCTGGAAAAACATGGACTTGATGGGCGAAGCACTGCTGGATAAGGAATTGGCTGGATGGTGGCACGCAGAGAGTGGTGATCAAGGGCACAATGTCCACCTGGAGACCAGTGCCAAGTGGCGTCCCTCAGGGGTCAGTGCTGGGAGCAGTGCTGTTTAACATCTTTGTCAGTGCCATGGACAGAGGAATCAGTGCACCCTCAGCAAGTCTGCAGATGACACCAAGCTGTGTGGCACAGTCGACTTGCTAGAGGGCAGGGATCCATCCAGAGGGACCTGGACAGGCTGCAGAGGTGTGCCCAGGCCAACCTCATGACATTCAACAAGGCCAAGTGTAAGGTCCTGCACCTGGGTAGGCACAATCCCAAGCACAACTCCAGGCTGGGTGGGGAATGGCTGAGAGCAGCCCTGAGGAAAAGGACCTGGGGGTCTGGGGTGATGAAAAGCTCAACATGAGCCTGCAGTGTGAGTGCAGCCCAGACAGCAACTGAGTGCTGGGCTGCAGCAAGAGCAGTGTGGGCAGCAGGGCAAGGGAGGGGATTCTGCCCCTTTGCTCTGCTCTCCTCAGACCCCACCTGGAGTCCTGTGTGCAGTTCTGGAGCCCCCAGCACAGGAAGGACATGGAAGTGTTGGAGCGGGTCCAGAGGAGGCCACGAAGATGCTGAGAGGGCTGCAGCAGCTCTGCTGTGAGGACAGGCTGAGAGAGTTGGGGCTCTGCAGCCTGGAGAAGAGAAGGCTTCCAGGAGACCTTAGAGTAGCCTTCCAGTATCTGAAGGGGGCTACAGGAAGGCTGGGGAGGGACTATTGACAAGGTCTTGCAATGACAGGACAAGGGGCAATGGGTTTGAACTGGCAGAGGGGAGATTGAAACTGGATGTTAGGAGGAAGTTGTTTGCAGTGAGGGTGGTGAGACACTGGCACAGGTTGCCCAGGGAGGTTGTGGCTGCTCCCTCCCTGGAGGTGTTCAAGGCCAGGTTGGAGGAGGCCTTGAGTGACCTGTACTAGTGGGAGGTGTCCCTGCCTATGGCAAAGGGTTGGAACTAGATGATCCTTGAGGTCCCTTCCAACCTTACCATTCTATGGTTTTATGATTCTATGAATATACTGCTACACAGTCACAGAAGAGTTATCAGGCATGAAAGTGATGAACAAATCAATACCATTCAGTTTATGTGAACACTTTGGTCATTCAGTTTATTGTACATCTAAAGTTTTCCTAACGTGGTGCATTCAAGACCACAGGGTTGCTACATGTGCAAATACATCCAATTGTAATGTTGTTTAAATTAATTGTTAAATACTGTGCATGTTTACATTTGGTGTACCTTCTGCTCATGGCAACATCCTGTCACAGGATGGACCCACCATGAGAGCACTGCCTCATCAGTGAATGCTCAGCTGCCACAATGGAGCTGGCAGATGGATGTGAAAGCATCAATCTCCTTGGTTCCTACACAAAGCTCAGCATCCAGATCTGTGAAGGATCATTTACTCTATCTTGCCCATTAAAGTATTTGAGTTAGCTCTGGAGCCCACGCATCTGTGGTCCGTATCTCTCCAAACTGGCAACAAGGATATTATGCAAGACCATGCTGAAAACTTGGTAAAGTGAAGGTAAACCACCACTACCACTCTGCTCTCATCCACTGAAACAGTCCTCCCACAATTTCTCAATGGAATGGATGATCAAGCACAATTTGTCCATAGTACATCCACACTGGCTGTTTCCAATCATCTTTTGTTCTTCACAGGGTTGATAGTGGCTTTCAGAAGGATTTGTCTCTTAATGGCCACATGGTTTGAGCTGTGGCTAATCATTTTTCAGCTCCCTGAGCCTTTACTGCCCTTCTTGAGATAAGCACAACATTTGACTTTCTTCAGTCACCAGGGACTTTTCCTGATTGCCACGACCTGGCCATTCTCAGAGTAGAGACAGAAGGCTCAACCATCCATTCCTACCTGATTCCATTGAGATCAGGAGTGTTTTGCTTAATATTAGCCTCCATTTGGGAGACTAATTCAGTTGACATGAACATCTCCTCGTTTGGGAGACTAATACTAAGGCAGTCACCTTTCCTGTTCAAGACTTTTGCCTGTCCCTTTTTTTTTGACCATTTCTACACCATCTGTCCTTCATGACCTCATTGTTACAAAGACTAAGCAAACCCTGAGAAATGTGACCTTCAGGAGGACACTTAGCTGAACAAGATTAATGAACAACTTTTCTGATTTCACTGACAACAGAGCTGGCAGTTAAATTTCATGTCTGCTAGCAACATACACATCTTTTATACATGTAGGTAGGCCTGTGCGTGTGTGTGATGTATGCTTCAAAGTATTGGCCAAACAGGACTGTCCAAGAACAGATGGTAGAAGATGTGGTTTGAAGGAAGGATAAGTCCTTTCACCCAGATATTGGCAGCCCAGTGCAGTAGTTGACAAGCTGCTCTACTTGGGAGCCTTCAGGGCTACGGTTCCTCTTTTATTTCCACAGCCAGGCTCACAGCCCTGCATTTGGTAGCTCCTCTAACATCATGCTGGTGGCTCCAGGTGACTTTATTCAGCCACGACCATATATCTCTGGCTGTGCAAGGCACAAGGCTGGACTTGCTGCAGTCCCTCTGGTTTATGGGTTTAATCAAAGCAAACAGGAGCAGCTTGCCAGTTACCTCAACTTCAAGGGACTGAGCCGAGGGCACATGGGAACCTGCCAGAGAGAAGCAGGGAATCAGAGAGGAAACGCTGCCAGCAGCTCGCCCCCATGCTGGGAGGTGATCATGCACAGAAAATCATCTAGAAGAAATGATAGCAGTAACCATGACAATGTCAGCAGCACAGGACTAGCAGGGCTTCCTCAGGGATTAACACTTTTCTGTACTAAGAGCATATCTCCCTTTTCTGATGTGCACTGTTGATTCAGTGGTAGTCCATGTTTGCTTTATCTTCCTCAAAGCAGACTCACCTGAGAAATTGTTTCCTCTGCATACAGCACAGGAAGGGCTACCTGTAAAATTTAGACATTTTTTGCAGAAATCTGTCCCTTCCCATGCTTGTGGAGCACTTTGCACCACAATCCTATCCTAAACCCCTTCCTTTGGATGTCCACATCACAGCCAGGAACAGCTGCTGACTGCAAAGGAAGCTGTGTCACTTCACTGAGCACATTGCTGTTTTCTAAGGGGTGACGCAGAGCCTTTCAGTTAGGTGTCAGCAGTGCTATTGGCCAGAAATAAAATCAACAGCAGCTAAACCTGGTTTTTGTTTTTTTGGGTGAGGGTTTTTTTGTTTGGTTGGTTTTTTTGTTTGGTTTGTTGGTTTTGTTTTGGTTTTTTTTTTTTTGTTGGTTGGGTTTTTTTTAAGTAAGTTTTTGTCATTTACTGTTTCAGATCATGAGTGAGGTCCACACAGAGCAAAGCTCAGAGAGGCTGGTCCTGGCTGTGTATGAGGACCTGTTTCTCACAGCAAGAGCTTCACAGAGGAGATGGTCACTAACAAGCAAAATCCTGGTGGAATAAAAGGAAAAGCAAAGCATGGGCACTAAGAACTCAGGGAATTAATTTATTATTAATTATTATTAATAATCATCATCATAGTAATTTTGAAGAGCTCATCTTTACTCTTCTGTTTGGGTCAAGCAAGACAGAGTTGGATGCACGTTTGCCCCTAGGAAAGCACAGCAGTGCTCCTTTACAATGTATGAAATTGCAGTAATGCACACAAAGAGTAGCACTCTTTATCCAACAGGATGACTGATGTAAGCTGCCAGCCAATATTTGACTTTCCAACTGAGATTAGATTTTGCATTTAATTTAATATAAACATGAAGTGTACAATACAAGGCACTTACTTAACAGAGTTGCTCGCAACCTCGTGCAGGTTGGAGGCTACTTAAACCCTGCTCCTTTTGAGAGTATCATCACACTGTCCAGTGGAGTTTTAAAATCCTGAGTGTTACTGTGAATTTCATTACAGGAGGGCAATAGAAAGGTAAGTTTCTGTTGCTAATTCTTTATTTCCTGTTATAAAAGTATAGCAATCTTTTGTTCTGAATTAAAGAAAAAGCAGAAAGATTTTGCACACACCAAAAAAAAAAAAAAAAAACAAATAAACAACAATTCAGTTTGTTTGCTTTTGGATTTGCTTCTAGCTCACTTACTTTCATCAGATGACCTTTATGCCCTGTGTTTGTGTGTGTGAGTGTCTAACTGCAGAGAGACTGACATGCATGTGTACCTGCCTCCACGTATGTGTGCCTATTCTGTGCATGCTGATATTGCAAGCCTAGCCTAAGAAGCAGAGAAAGGTAGATTGCTGAACTCCAGTTTATAAGACACCACCATTTCTCACTAGTCATCAAAATTCACCATCATTTAGCATGGGCTGCAGTAAGCTCATTGTTATTTGAAAATTGCACTAAGATCGTGTGACTTTTTTTTGGAAGCTTTGTCACATGTAGGGCTTGGTTGGCCTGAAGTGTTCAAGGACAGGTGTTATACAGGAGCATTAGACTGAAATGAAATCTATGAAATGCTCTACCACCCTCTGATTTTTGCAGGCTAGCAAGGTGCAATCCAATCACAGCCCCCCTCCCCCCCTTTATGTAGGAAAGGTAGAAAAGGAGTCAATATGTGATAGTTTCTGCCCCAGACCTAGCTCAGTTCAAGCAGGACCAGATAGATCAGCACAGAGTGATGGATCAGGAGATCATTTGCACTGACAAATAATCAGCTGTTTGACAGGTATCTCTCCCTCATCTCTTCCCATTGCTCTATTCAAGGCCTAGGAGCCTCAGCAGGGTTCCTCTCCCACCCTTTGTCCCTCTGCTAGCAATACAAGAAACACTGAAATCCAGCCTTAGAGAAAGATCATTGAAAATGACAGCTCCTGAAAGGCCATGGTGGAGGGATACCCTCACTGGGTACATATGAACCCAGGCCAGCCTTGCCCCTAGATAGAATTGAGATCTCTGGCAGGAGTGTGCTGGAGGGGAATGTCTCCTGTTGGATGGAGACCTGATTCATGGTTTTCAGAGCAGCAGCTGGGTCTGACTGTGGCTAGCTTTGGGATAGCTGAGAGAGGGTCAGGACAGACATTGATTTGCACCACTACTCAACACCCCTGCTCCTTTGGGGATGCCTACTAGACTGGACCTAATGACCAATGAGGCTATTCCAGATGTGTGGACTCTCCCTCCTTGTCCCTCCCCTGCCTATCAGGCCACCATTTAGGAGTTAGCTGTCTGGCTATTATGGTCTCATGGACTCATTTCCACTTGCACACATACACCAGTCTTCACATGAAATGTAATATCTGAGACCAAGAAGGAGGAAGGTCACATCCCTCACTGAGAGATTCTGGGCAGCTGTCTGGAGTGGCACTGTGCTGGCCCTTCCAGGACCCAGTACATCTTTGTTTGTTCCTGGGAAAAATGCTTCTCCACTTGGTATTTTGCTTCAGAAGGGAAGGCAGTGTGCCACGACCCATGTAATGAGGGTCAGGGGGCTCCACACTGGTCTTCACCAAGGTGTATCTGCCTTCTCATAGACTGAAAGTGACCTGACTGAGGACAGCAGTAAGACCTCTTGTGTCTCTGAACATATTCAACCACTCAGAAGTGGGGATTCTCAGGTGATCTAAAATTGGTACGACACTTTCAAGTGGCAAGTGTTAGTAATTAATTGTCATAACTGGACAAAAGAAACCAATGTGATTGTTTTCATACAGCTGTTTTATTAAAATAAGCATCATGTTGTCTTTAGGAGCTGTATCTTGCAAGAATGGCCGAAATACAAAACTTCACCTGGGCAGTGGAAGATACTTTCAAGGAAGTCTTCCTCACTTACATGAACGGCTGGAGGAAAAACATGACAGAGGCAGCAAAAAAACTTCAAGCCAAAGTTGATGCCGAAAACTTTGACTATGTTATCCTTTATTTGATGGTGATGATTGGAATGTTCTCCTTCATTATTGTGGCGATCTTGGTGAGTACTGTGAAATCAAAGAGGCGAGAGCACTCCAATGACCCCTATCATCAGTACATCGTTGAGGACTGGGGCAAGAAGTACAAAAGCCAGGTTCTGAATCGAGAAGACCTCAAATGCGTGATCCATGAAAATCTGGGTGCAAAGGACAAAACAAGTCCTGAATCGCCTTGACTCTTTGGAAACACCAGCAACAAGGAAATCATAAAGCTATGTGCAGGGAACTCGTGGGAGTTCGACTTCATTAAATTAAGACAGGTCAATGTGGGGCAGAGTGCTGAGGAAATCAACATTATTGTTTCCCATGAGGACTTTGGCACAGCTGCTTGGGGAACACACGTGATTGTGCTTTGGTTTAGTACTCTGTTCTTCAGGAAAATAAAACCAAGAGAATGAATAACTTGATTTTTTTTTTTTTTTTTTAATACAGCATTATTTAAATCCAGAAGCAGATCTGGATGTTCACACCTCAGAACAGCTGTGAACTGGTGGTCAATGGTTTTGATTTAGATACAAACTGTATGACAAATATAACTTGAAAATGTACAGTAAAATACCAAAATCTCCATTTATGGACTGAAGAGTGTGTTATGATATGAATCACAGGAGGTAACCTATGCCTCCATACATTAATTCCAAACTATTATTTTAATAATCTGGCTCTTGTTTTGATTTCATTATTCACTGGCAGTGAAGATTGACTCATGGCCTTCTGACAAGGCCTGTTTAATAGCAGAAGAGCTGCTAAACTAGCGATCTCATCTAGGAGTATGGCCTGGTTGTCTAGGGCAGCTTCCAGAGGTTCATCATCTGTCCTCCAGCACATAGCCAGCCAAGCTGCCTCTTCTGCTGCTCGTTGGTTCTTCAGAGTAATCTTTCTACCTGAAATGCAAGCTGAGTTATAAGAGGTGCTGGTTACATCCCATCAGCCAGGGCTCGGTGTAAACAACTGAGATTCTACCTTCTGGTTTTCAGAGAAAGGTTTCTATACCCAGACATCAAGGTTGTCCCATTGCCACACTTCCTAAGGAATTCCCATCTTGGGTAATGGTTTGCACTGGATGGGAAAAGGGCTTTCAAGATGGTTTGTCTTATCTTGTGCTGATAAAGAATAACAACACTGGCTTTCAGGGAATAACTAGAGGCAGAACTGGTGACACTTCTAGTATTAAAACATGGCTCATTCTGTTATACTCTGCCTGGGTTTCACTTCCAGTCCTGTTGCCAGACTTGAATTGCTTAAGCTGTAAGTTCCCATGCTGGCTGTCTAACGTGTGGGCTTGCTTGTTTTTGGAAAGTTTTGGCTGAAACACTTCAGCCATATCTGGCACTGCATTTCCAACTATTTTGTTTTGCTTGTTTTGAAAAGAAATAGGGGAAAGAAGGGGAAAAAAAAAAAAGGCTTCTTTTCTTGGGAAGCGTTGTCATGTTTTGGAGATTGGTCTTGAGATTTGGCACAGCAGCTGCTGCCGTGCTCCAGATGTGCCTTTTTCTGGCATAGTGATAAGCCTCTGAATAATCTCAGTCCATGAGCACTCGTTAGGTCCCAGCATAGCCTTCTGCTGAGCCTCTCCAGACACGGATGTCTCCCTCCCCACTGTGTTCCTGGATGGCTTGCGGGTGTCTGCCAGCCCCCCAGCTGCTGACATGGATGTGCTCCATCCTCAGGCTGGAGGTTCTTTCCTTCTTTGAGGGTCATGGACGGGAAGAGTACAAGACATTGTGCTGCATAGAGCTCAGGTCCTGCCCTGGCAGAGAGTTCGGACTATGTTATCTCTCAAAGTCCCTTCCAATCCCTAACGTTCTCTGACTCTGGGACCTTGGAGTCCAGCGTTACGGCCACGGAGAGCCCTTTTTGACAAGGCATAGTCAGATAAGTGCCCCTGGAGAACTCGTCCAGGTGCACTAGTATCTCCAGTAGCTGCCAGATCTTCCCAGGCTCTGACCCCCTCCAACACCTGACACATTCTCGCCTCTGGCCCGGCCCTGCTCCTGGTAGCAGGCAGACTACTGTGAGGATGCACAGCGACGCCGAAGACGGAGACCTGGGCTGCTCTGTCCTCGAATCAGCATGCCTGGGACATGCGAGCATCGCTTTACTCCAGCACTGCTGTCTTTTTTCGCAAGGAACAGGAGGCTACTTCTAACTCCGGCGTCAGACGGTCCGGAAGAGAGACGCCAGCTTCAATCGGCGCGGCAGGACGCCGCAGCTGTGCCGGGCGCTACTCGGCCGAGTCCTGCCGCTGGCGCTACTGGGAGCTGTAGTTTGCGGGGGCCTCCCGCCCGGAGCTATGGCCGCCCCGTGAGGTAGGAAACGCCGTCCCTAAGCCTTCCCCACAGCGCTCCGTGGCGCGGCCGCCCGCGGCGCCCTGCAAGGGCAGGCGGGATGGCAGGGCAGCGGGGGTTAATCGGGAAGGAGCGGGGCAGCTCTCCCGACCCGGCCTGCTCCGCCTGCCCTGCTGCCGGCCCTCCGGCCTGCCGCTCCGCCTTGCCCTGCTGCCGGCCCTCCTGCCCCCTTGCCTGCTCGCTCCTGCGCAGTCACCTTGCTTTGCCCGTGCTCCTGCCCCTCTCCTTCTTGCCCATGTCGCCTGCCTGTGGTCCTGCCCTCCCCGGTTATTCACCCTGCCCACTGCCCGCTGCCCTGCCTGCCTGACTTCCGCACAAGACCCCGTGCTCGCCCTGGCCCCCGGCGCCAGCGGGGGTGTGAGAAGCCTGCTCTCGGTAACCTGGGGGCTCCCGGAACAGGAGTGTGCGGTTTAAAAGCTGCTGAAAACACTCTCCCTGTCGATGAATGGTGGTGGGCAGGCCTGATGCAGCCGTGTCTTGGTGTGTTGCCGCAGTGTATGGCGCGAAGCTGTCTGGAAGTGTGCTGTACGGTGTGTAAATCTGCCAGATTTTGTTGGTTTGTCTAGAAAAAATGACGGGAAAAGTTAAGAAAGAGAGATCTGAAGTTACCATTTGTTGAAAAAGTTTCATCTCCTGGAGTGTGTGTGTGTGTGTTGCTGGCTGTACTGGACACTGCTGCTACAGCAGCCAGGGAAGGTGACTGAGGACTGGGGCAGAGTTGGGTTTGGATGGCAGTGTGGAAGCCCAGCAGACCCTTTTAGGGCAAAGGTGGTGGCAACAAGAGAGGGCCTGCAGCTGCAAGGATCGTGGTGCTTGGCTGAAATGACGCCCAGGGAGCCATAGTGGAACAGTCTGATGTGTCACTGTCCAATTTGATTTTGCTTTTTATTCTAATCCAGGTGCCTGATTGATGCACCCCACCTGCTCTGTTCCTGTTGCAGAGTTTGGAGAATGTGAGGAACTGTCAAGAGAAATCACTAATATTTTAATTTCTGCTTCTTCAGGTATGAAGATCTTATATGATTTTATGTTTCTGATGTTCCTGGGGCTGCTGTTCATTTAGGAATTTCTTTTTTGGTGATGGTAGTATAAACCAGGTGTTTACACCAGTCTTTTCATTGAGTGATGTCATGACCCACCTACATATAGAGGCTGTAAATGTGCATAGGTCTGAATGCTTCAGACTTTATGAAAGCTTCTGTATGTTGTGGTAGTGGCTTGTGCAGTAGCTCTGATGCACAGTTGCTTCTATTGTGTTTCTTTGCAGCTTTGGAGCTTTGCCATATTACTGTGGTTTCCCATGACCTGATAGTTTGGGGTTAGTTTTGTTTGTTTATTTGTTTGGGTTTGTTTTTTTTGAGAAGGCTTGATCCTGTCTCGCAGATGCTCAGCCTGATGCATGATGCAGCAGGTAACAGGTAGTGCTGGGTCTCCAGTGATATGGGAAGTCTGCATTTCACTTCCTGAAACAGGTGCATTAAAGAAGGCAGCAACAAGAAGCAGGTGGAATGAACCCTCTTTTCTAACTCAGGACACACTCAACCAAGAGTCCATTTTAAATGCACTCAGATAACTCTGGTTGCACAGTATTTTCTGTGGCCTTGTGACTGCTGACTTTTATAGCTTTTCACAAAATGGATAAAATGGAGTTGTACAGAAATCCCCAGTAGACAGAAATGTATCTTGAGTCCCATTTTGCAGAGTAGATGGAGTTATTGGCAGGGAGAGCAAGACATTTAGCCAAGGCAACTCAAGTGGGTTTGTTAGTACCCAGATGCCTGTGTAGATGTTTTCTGGTGCGTGCAGGCCAGTCAGTGCTCTCTTGCTGCATAAGCAAACAATGGCATAAGTGGCTGGGCTGTTGTGGTTGCTGTGGTGGACTGGAGCTGTAATTCAGTGGCTGAGAGACCTGGATTCAATTCTGTGCTCCACTAGAGACCTCCCATCTGATTGCAGACCAACTCTCTAGTCCATCTGGGGTGGTCTGCATTGCACAACACAGCATTGTGCAGAGATCCTGTGTCTGGTATCATCCAAAGTCTTGCTCTGAGACTTAGGTGCAGCCCTCCCTGAGAGCTTTTTAGCCCTGCTGAGGACATGAGCCTCTAGGGCTGCTTTCGTGACTGCCTGCTCTGGACCCAAAAGACCTCACAGCTTTAGGAACAAAAGGGAGATTGCTAATACAGTGGTGATGTGTGTGATTTGGGCAGACCCTCTCTTCCTTTTCCATCTGCAGTAGTTTGATCTGTTTCACAGAGGAGGTCAAAGTGTAAACAGACTGAGTAATTGTGAGGTGCAATCACAGGGAAGAAGGCCACCAGTACATATGAGAGTGATATACTTTTATCCTTGTCTTATGGAGTGTCTGTCATGGAGTCTCCAACAGAGCTTCAGGAAAAGCTTAGTGCTTCTGCTTCTTTCTCACGTGGCTCAACATGAGACCTTCTTACCTGTGAGTGAAGGTAATAATGACCTTCCATGGGGCCCAGTCTCCGTACCCTGTAGTGCTGTGTTTGTTAAGGGAGCTTGCATTTTTCCTGGGGAGTGAACAATGCCTGGCTGTAGATGTGCTCTGAACTCCTATCTGTGCCTTATCTGCCTCTGAAAAGGCAAATATGAAACTCCAGCTGTTTATTTGCTTGCGTGCTTTTAAGATACCACATCCTTGGAACTACAGTGTTTGAGCTTTCTCACTTGAATTGTGCTAAAAATTTTCTTCAAATGTGAAGTGAATCCTGCCTTTTTCTCTCCTTTTGCCACTTTTCTTCTCCCTGCCTTATGCCTGAGTTTCACCCTTTTTTTCCTGTCCCAGGGCTTGAGCTGCATTTAATAATGTCTGAATCAAGATGGAGACTGAAAGAGTCAAAGAGATGAAGTGGGGAGAAGTGCTTGAAGGCTAGTGGCACAGGATGTGGGATTGAAACATGAGGAGAGTGATGGCTTCCTCTCTTAGTTCTAATCTCAGGGGACACTGTGAGGACAGACCATCAAAAGTGCCAGGTCTCACACGAAAGATTTTGGATCAGCTCTCTTCAGACCAAAGGCAGAATTTCTTCCCACTCTGTGTGACTTCAGTGGGGTGCACGGTTCAGACAGATTCAGGCCCATGTCTCAGCAGAACAGGGATATTATCAGAGTGTGGTGCTAGAAGCTTGAAGAATGGGCTCACAACTGAGAACGTCTGCAGGAGCACGCACTGTGGTACGCATTATACCCTGCTTTTTGCTGGTGGGACAGCGTGCTGCAATCAGACTCCACAGATGGGCTTGCATAATGTTTGCTGAGTCTTAAAACTTTTTCTGTTTGTGAAAAAATGACTAAAACCCCATTTTCAGCATCACATGCCAGATGCTAGCCTGTCTTTGAATGGCTGAATTCTTGCCTTTTTTACAACATATTGCAAAATTGATCGTGGCTGAAGCACAGAATTTACAGCAGTGTAGGAGAAGAGTGAAGGCTGTATGTGATGAAGGCCATACCTAAGTCAGGATTCTGAGATGAGGCACTTCAGCTGGGCAGTGCAGACCCTTCAGATCAAGGCAGACTTGTGTAGCTTTGGTTTCACTGAGAATAATATAGCATCTGAGATGCCCTCCATGTATCAGATGAGAACTGTGCGTCATGCTTTGCCTTGGTGTGGGATTTGTGCTGTGGCTGACTGGCAGTGGACTTCAAGTCTTAAAGGTTGCTGAAATTCGGATGGAAACGTCAGAAGTTGAAATGCCTTCTTTTTGGAGGTGTAGTACTACTGCCTCATTAATTCACAGGTGCTCTGACATTTTATCAACAGCAGAAGGGAGCTACACAACCCAGGATCAACACAGTAAATACTGAATGACAGATGCTTTGGCCACACCACTGATTTGGTGTAGTTTTGTCTTGGTAACAGAGATCTCTAGTGGCCTCTCACTGTGGGGGATGTTTTGAGGGTGGTCTCTGCAGGGTGAGGATTTTGCAACTGGGGCAAGAGGAGAGAAGAGGATGCCCTGGCTGGAGAAATAAGAGCATCTGTGAAGAAGCTGACTGATCAGCTCAGAAGATAGAAGATTTACTTGACCCTCTGTTTCTGAAGAAAGGTCAGCTGTGATGGTGATTTATTCAGCCCAGCTGCTGGTGATGGTTTGGACTAAGCTGTAGGACTTTCTCCTGCTTTTTGACAGAGACTGTTGTTACACATACAGAAAATACCTCGAGGGGATTGGGCAGGAAAGTGTGCTTAGTTTGAAATCCAGCAGCTAAAACAATGTCAGCACTGGTGGAGCACCAGCAGAGACCAGAGGCAATGCTGTAGCTGTGTACCACAGCCTTCAGCATCCCCTTGAGCATTTCTCAGCCTGAAGTTCAGCTCTGAAAGATATCACACAGTATGACAATATCACCAAGGCTGACCACTGAAGGGATCCGACAACTAGTTAGTTCACTTCTGTGTTATTATGGGTTGCATGGAGAATTAAATTTATTAGTAAATCAGAGAGAACTGGTGAATTGTCCTAACTGCTAGGATTCATTAGGCATTCAGGCTCCGAACAGAGCAGGTGGGCTAAAGCCCACAAGACAGCTCTTCTGGGTGCACTTCTGTCTGCCAGATCTCAAACAGCAGTGAGATACATATACGTGTCAAGCTTTCAAAAGCAGCCAGCATTGTGGTTTTGGTTGGGCAGCTGCTGGGGTGTGCTGCATGTGATGGAAGCCCCTCCTCCACTCTGCACAAGCGTGGCACCTGCCCGGGGCTTCTCAAGTCCCTGTCCTTCAGCAGCATGGTGGTTCTTCCTGTCACTCAGCTCCAAAAAAGCTCCTGTAGGTCATTCTAAAACCATGTGGCTCTGGTACACTGACAGGCACTGTGCAGCAGATGAGCTTGTCAGAGAGGTGCAAGGCAGACAAGCTGAGAAGAGACAGATAGGCTAATTATTTTCTCATTTTAATTTCTTCAAGATGCTCCCGCCCTGGTCTGTGCCTTTAGGAGTGTGACACTTGCTGGTGCTGGGCATAGCCTGCTGCAGGCAAGATGGTGGCGTTTAACTGGAAGGTGAGGATGTTTCACATTCATAAAGCAGTGAATTTCTGCTCTTTCAAGCAGATGCATGTAAGATGTGTGTGGGGTGGGTCTTTTATTTAAAGATGGTTTCCTTCCCTAGGAGAAGGTTGTTTAACTACCATGCTTTCTGCTCCTCAGGAACAGAGGGGTTGTTGGTGTTGTCCTTTCTTGCCATACGTGCTAACACCTTGTAGGCTGGCCTCAGTGATTGCTGTTGGGGCCTTCCACTTCAGACCTGAGCAGAGTGCTGATAGGCAAGCTCTGCCTTGCTCACCTCTGCTCCTGGCTTTCCTCTTTCTGGGCTTTTCTCTGGCTCCTTTTCCTTCAGCTTCTTTCTTTACTGAAGGGTGTTTTCTGCACTTCTAGTGTAATGGGGCCATAAACACTCCACAGCATAAGTGCATAGAAATGTTTGAGCAAGGACCTCATGCATTACCAATGTTAACATATTAAATCATTTATTAAGAAAACTATGCTAACCCCAGACCTTGGCTTTACCATTCTGGAGCTGTGGTTTAAAGGAATTGCCACTTCTAGTATGTGAGGAGACTGGCAGAGGCTGACTCTTTTCAGAATTAGAGGGGAGTGACCTGATGTCAAAGGTAACACACCACTCGTAGAGATCAGTGTTATAGGAAACCTCACTTGAGCCTCTGATGTGTGGACTTTAAGGGAACACACTGGTGGTGTATGGGTACAAAGCTTTTTCTGCACTCAGTAGTTTGGCTATGACAAAATGGTTTTATAAGGTGCTGGAATGCCTGCTAGGGGTACAGGGGGGTACAGGAAGGCTTGCTAAGGGGAAGCTGGTACTGTGAACCTACTGTGTACTACTGAAAGATAGGACTGATTCTGCTGGCCAGGTGGCTCTTTGTAACAATGAAGTGGGAAGTTCATGTATCTTCAGTATCTTTCTGGAAGTGACATCTTTCATGGATTGTCAGTGCCCCCCTCATTATATTTGTATTCCACAGTGTTTGCACTTTATATTGTCCAGTTTACAGGAGCAGTTAACATGCCCAGTTAACAGTAGCATGCTTTATAACATTGACATATGCAGTACAATATCAGTGGTTTCAGGCATTAAAAACTCCTGAATGAAGTCTTTGGAGTCTGTGGGATTTTTACTTATGGTTTAAAGGCATTTGTCTCTGCCTTCCAGATCTGGGCAAGTTAACTCCAAAGCTACCATGGACTAAAATTTCTACAAGCATGAAAGTGTCTTTGAGGATCGTAGCTAATATGCACAGATATATATTGCTCATGTGAGAATTGTTCACAGTCAAAATTGTTTTAACTTTACCATTGTCTTAAAATACTAAATTCTTCCCATTTTTCAGCTCAAGATTGTGCCAATATTCTACTTGCTGTAAAGCAAGAAAAAGCCACAAAGACCTGTTCAAAGAGGCTTCATGTACAAACTTGAGTGAACTTGGTTTTGTCCTTTCCCTTACATGTTGATCTGTCTAGTTAAAAGTTTCCTACTGGAAAAAAAAAAAACAAACCCACGAACAGAGAAGCATTACCTTTGCTTTGAATAATGCCTGGCTGTAGGAAACCATATAACATCCCTGCAGATTCATTTTTAAGTGCTCAAGTGTTCCAGTAACTACCTAAATATATTATTTTGCATTTCAGGCTTTGGAGAATTTCCCATTGCTGATGTACATTTTGGCAGCTAAAACACTGATTCTTTGCTTAGCGTTTGCTGGAGTAAAAATATACCAGAGCAAAAAAATTGAAGAAAAACTGAAGAGGGAACGTGAAGAGAAATTGAAAGCAGAGGCAGAGAAGAAGGATGATTGAAGAGTCTCTCAGGTATAGAATGTATTCATAATCCTGGTGTTTGATAGCAGTATAGACATATTAACCCCATTATATTTTGACTTGGATTTATTTGGATTGTGCAGTTGTAACTGTCACCATTATCTGTTTTACTGTTTGGCTCCTGTGATGGGTCAGTGTAATTGCATACCTGTATCATGCTTGTTATTTTTAGGAATTACAGTTACCACCAGAAAACTTGGCAGCCGTGGTTTGTAATTTAGGAGATCTTAGCACAGTATTCCTTCTCTTCCCCTAATCTCCTTGAATTTTTATTCTCAGTCATTTGCATAGGATGTCCTGATGCATAAAGAGATGGTTGCATTGGGCAAAAAGAGCATGAGAGGCATGCCAGACAGAATGATGCACTAAGACCTCTTAAGTCACATAATTAAGATAGAAAAGAATGAGCCAGATGGGCTGCCCTGCAAGTGAGCAGGCCTGCTGCTAGTAATGAGGAGACCATTGGGTGCTGTGTGTGCAGTGCTGGGTCCTAGGCAGTTCTTTTTGGACCCACAGTTCCTGGCCCAAGGGATTGCTGCACCAGGGTAGCAGGCTCATGCCACAAGGACACAAGGTCTCTGTGTCTGTGATGTTGACCTTATTGAATGACTGGCATTAAAGCATCTCTGGTTTTGCAGAGAATACCCTGTTTGCTCAGTCACCCAGTGTTGCTTACTAGAGGCTCAGTCTTTCCTAAGTTCTGCCATCTCTTGGACTGTTAGCCATGTTTTTTCTATAATGGGGAATTGCAAGAAGGAGTGAGTTCTCCTACCCTAAAAATGTTCTCCAGTGTCAGCACTGCAGAGCTGTGATTAGCTCTGATTGCAGTGTGCCACGTGCACAGGCAGATTTAGCCCATGTGGTGCCAGCATATCATGCCTGCTGTTCTCACTGCTGTTTCCCCACCCTGCAGATTTCATGACACTTGGCAGCTTGCGTTGGATTCTTTTCCTGGGAGAACGAAGCCTTCCTGTAGAGAAAGGATGTGTCAAAAGAATAAAACCCTCAAGAGTAATGTTCACTTAAACCACATGTCAACTTTTTATACATACAGCAAAATATGTATTCCTTTATTTATGAAATAAAAAAATCCTTTGTCTAAAAAAAAAACTGAAGTAATGGCCTTGGTTGCTGTGTACTCCAGTGCTACAGTCAGAGCTGCTGGGGAGGCAGCTTTTAGAGATTAGCTGCAAGGAGGTGGATGGTTTTAAAGAGAAAACTGCTGAATCCATTTTGGGTGTGTACAAGGTTCACAGACAGATGAAGGGAAAAGGGGAGAGCTCTCTGCAGCTTCTTTAGAGCAACTGCCTCCTGCAGGGGTGTTAATCTGAGACTTGTGAGTCCTTTAAGGACAGACTGAGAGAGTTGGGGCTCTTCAGCCTGGAGAAGAGAAGGCTTTGAGGAGACCTTAGAGTAGCCTTCCAGTATCTGAAGGAGGCCTGCAGGAAGGCTGGGGAGGGACTATTTACAAGGTCTTGCAATGACAGGACGAGGGGCAATGGGTTTAAACTGGCAGAGGGAAGATTTAGACTGGATGTTAGGAAGAAGTTCTTTGCAGTGAGGGTGGTGAGACACTGGCACAGGTTGCCCAGGGAGGTTGTGGCTGCTCCCTCCCTGGAGGTGTTCAAGGCCAGGTTGGAGGAGGCCTTGAGTGACCTGTATTAGTGGGAGGTGTCCCTGCCTATGGCAGGGGGTTGGAACTAGATGATCTTTGAGGTCCCTTCCAACCTTACCATTCTATGATTCTATGATTCTTTGTTGAATCCAGATGAGCAAACCAAGGAGAAGAGCTTTTCCAGGCAGCTCTTTCTCAACCCACTTTCTGCACCTAGGACTTCTTTAGATTAGTGCAAATCATAGTCCAAATCACAGTGTCACCTTTGAAGTTTCATTCTAGGAGGAAGTTTATTGCACAGTTCTGTTATGCACAGTATCCAAGAACTCTCTATTTACTACTTAGCCTATGAGGCAAGGAGGGTTTTCATTACCATTGGTAGCTCTTTCTAAACGTACAACAATGCCAGATCCTGGAGGAAAGCTAGCTTGGTCATGTTTGGTTAATCAACAAAGGGGATGTTTTTTTCACAGAAATAAAGGGTTAGGCATTTATTATTTATAAGACTTAGGCAGTGCCAACAGGTATGTTTGCTTTCACTTTTCCCTTCATGGTTCATTTATAAAGCACTTCCTAGATCGTCGTAGCTAATGGAAGTTAAAATGAAGCTGAAATCTGACAGTGGAGAGAGGAGGTAAGAGGGGAGGTGGAGAAACCTTGAGAGTCCACCAGGATATAGGAGGCCTCTAGGATGGCTCAGTCATGCTCTCTCCCTGTGACTGCAGACTGAGATGCTGTGGAGCTAAGTTTGTGTGCAGCTGATAGAGCTGATGCTGAGAGCTCTCACTGTGGTACAATTACTCACTGGGAACTGCAGTGATGTAAAAAAAACCTTTCTGCTACTGCAGTCACCTTGGTGACTGTGGAACATAAGTATTGCAGAAACCCATTCCCAGGATAGAGCAATGTCCTTCCTAAGGCAGCCTCAGGGCTAGGGAGTTTGTGGTGCTGTTGTAAAACAGCAGTTTCCCACTAGGGTCTCAGCAGTTGTCTGTCTATGCAAAGGTGGAAGGGAATGGTAATTTAATTAACTGGCTCTGTGGTGTTCAGTGAGAATACTGCTAACCACCTCCATTAAACAGCTATTGAGGGAAACACACCAAGGCACCTAGCTAAGCCAAAAGCCCAAACCTGAATGGGAAATTGTCATGCCTGCATAGTGTCCACCAGCTTCAAAAGTAGGCAGTGTTTTGGCTCTCTCAGGTCCCTGGCTGCCTTTGAGTACTGGCCTCAATCTAGATTTTTTTTTTTTAGACTCAACTAAGAGAGATTCTTCTAGATTAATAGTAATAATGAGTTTGTTTGTGTTTTGGTTTTTTTTTTTAACTGAAAGCAGAAGCATTCTCTACCTCAGTAGAGTTGTTCTGTAAGCAGAATCAGAGGTATACAATTTCCCTTGAAAGAAAATTATTTAACAATTGGGTACCAACTGGGCACCATTTAGCATCCAAAGCAATCAAGACTGGTGTTAAAAATCTCAGGGCCCTACTCTGCCAAACACATGCAAAAGGGAATTTAGACAAGGTGGCCCTTTTTTTAGCCCTTTTTTTGGCCCTGCCTTAAACAGGGAAGTTCTTTTTTTGTGAGACATTCTTCTCTGAGTAATCTTCTCAGAAGTCCTCCATGTCACCAACTTCTTGCCTCTATAGCCAAATCAGAAAACCTGTTTGTGTATCTGAGGCTCCAAATCTAGTCCATCCTGGCTGGTTTTTTCCTTAATCTCAAGAGAAGTGCCATGGCACAGATAACACCTAGAATGTGTGGTGAGTGTCTCAGCAGGCTGTTATCTTGGAGTCTCCAAACTAAGAAGAGACCTTGTCCATTCCAGTATCTGAAGGGGGCCTACAGGAAGGCTGGGGAGGGACTATTGACAAGGTCTTGCAATGACAGGACAAGGGGCAATGGGTTTAAACTGGCAGAGGGGAGATTTAGACTGGATGTTAGGAGGAAGTTCTTTAAGGGTTGTGAGACACTGGCACAGGTTGCCCAGGGAGGTTGTGGCTGCTCCCTTCCTGGAGGGGTTGAAGGCCAGGTTGGAGGAGGCCTTGAATGAGCTGTACTAGTGGGAGGTGTCCCTGCCTATGGCAGGGGGTTGGAACTAGAAGATCTCTGAGGTCCCTTCCAACCTTACCATTCTGTGATACTATGATTCCCAAACCTGAATCACTATCTGTTCCCTGACATACCAGGGTAGAGTTTTGATCTGTGCTATCACTGGATAGGTTGCAGCAGGGGTTTTTTTTACCTTTCAGCATTCTATGCGCCACAGTTGCAGCCTTGAGTAAGAAAACAGGCTGACACTGGGGGGAGACAACAGCTCAGATTTGTTTCAGTTTCTCGTTCAGAAACAAGCTGGGGACCTCAAAGTCTGGTTTCTTGGTGAAAGAAGGCTTACACAATTAGTCCTGGCAAGTTTAAAAGAGGAGTAGAGAATTCAATTTGATTGAGTTTCTGCAAGTGAGGGGAATTAGCAAGGATAAAGTCTTGAAGTCCTCAATGTGTATGAGTGTGCATCTTGTTAGACAGCAAGGGATCTACACAGAATCCTCTTGTAGATGTTTCCATTCCAGAAGGTGAGCCAGCACGCTTTTCCTGGTGCCTACAAAACTACAGAGTCTCTCCTCCACTTTTCCAAAAGAGTATTCCTGCCTTACAGATGGGCATCGTAACTGTACGCAACACCTCGCTTGCTCAGGTCTTTCACTGTCTGATGTTGTCATTGTCATCAGTGCAAGTGTTGAAAACTGAGAAAATAAAACAATTGCTGGTTTTTAAATTTCTGGTGCTTGCCCTTTCACTGACAGGAAGACCACATGCCTTAAAAAAAAAGAGCCAAAATGCTTGTGCAGTAATAAAGAAAGGAGCTGTTGGAAGTTTACAGGAAAAAAAAAAAACTTTCACATGTCCTTAGGTGACCTAAGTGGCTGCTATTCCAGCTTGAAGGAGCTCAGTGGCTGTGGGGTATCTGTGATCCTTAAAGTGAAAAATAAATTATAGAATCATAGAATGGTAAGGTTGGAAGGGACCTCAAGGATCATCTAGTTCCAACCCCCTGCCATAGGCAGGGACACCTCCCACTAGCACAGGTCACTCAAGGCCTCCTCCAACCTGGCCTTGAACACCTCCAGGGAGGGAGCAGCCACAACCTCCCTGGGCAGCCTGTGCCAGTGTCTCACCACCCTCACTGCAAAGAACTTCCTCCTAACATCCAGTCTAAATCTTCCCTCTGTCAGCTTAAACCCATTGCCCCTTGTCCTGTCATTACAAGACCTTGTAAGTAGTCCCTCCCCAGCCTTCCTGTAGGCCCCCTTCATATACTGGAAAGCTACTCTAAGGTCTCCTGGAAGCCTTCTCTTCTCCAGGCTGAAGAGTCCCAACTCTCTCAGCCTGTCCTCATAGCAGAGCTGCTGCAGCCCTCTGAGCATCTTCATGGCCCTCATCTGGACCTGCTCCAACAGTTCCATGTCCTTCCTGTGCTGGGGGCTCCAGAACTGCACACAGTACTCCAGGTGGGGTAGAAGTGTAGAAGCATTCTCTGGGACTGTTGTCTCATTAGCAATTTTGGCTGAAAGGAACTCAGCTTAATTTTAGTACTACTGAATGCTTTCAGTCTGAATACCACAAGACTTTTACCAGGAACACAACAGCACTGATGCTGGAGAAAAACAGAGCTCCTGAAGCAGTGCACCAAGACAGGAGAGACTGCTCTTGAGCCACTGTGCTGCAAGTTAGGGATCTAAATGTTTTTCAGCAATTCCAAAAGCCTCATGTACAATTTCCAACATTTTCTTTCTCACTTTTCCTCTTAAGGATCAGCAATTTCATCTGTCTTTCCTTGCTCTTCTCAATAAAGACACTGCAGATACTCTGTCTGGGGTAGAGTCCTTCATAGTTCTCCTTGATCTCAGCTCTAACCTATGACACTCAGTATCTCTGCCTACCTGCTGGTTGTCAACCCCTGGCTTTAAGTCTGACCAAAGAGAGGCATTGTGGGAAACTCTCATAGACCCCTTTCCAGTTCTGCCATGGGAGAAACCAGTGGACTAAGTTGAAACACTTTCCTTGTTTCACCCTTCACCAGTTCTTCACAGTGTGCAAAATTGCTTCCAAAGATGCATCAAGCTTGTTTCATGCTCTCCCTGTTTATTGACTGTGTGGCAACCTCAGCCTTCAAGTCAAGTTCAGTGAGGAGCTGATAGAACTCACATGAAGGAGTTGCCTGCCCTGTGACAGCCACATGTCTGATATGCTCCTGGTCATAAATGTACAACCCATATCAGAGTGTGGAGACAGATTGGGTAAAATTCCTAAAATCTGAGTTTGTTTCCCTCTTGGACTTGTGCCAAAGGCCATTTTCAGACAGACTGCTTAAAAGCAACTGCTTGTTTTGGGGACCCCAAGGTGGCTGGATATTTATGCACAACACACATCACTCCACTCTTTTGAGTTCTGAATCTGGTTTGTCTTGGCTGCTGGAGCAAGTCCAGCATATCATCTATGCTCATTGACATATGTGTGTACCAATCTCAGGGATAATCAAAGCATCAGCTGGCTCTTCTCCAGCTGATGACAGAAATACCTGCTGGTTATGAAAATAGTCCCCATAGCGATGGACACCTCACATGTTCCTGCAGAGAAAAAAAGTTTGCTTGAGCACAAATAAGTGATTAGGCACATATTCATCTCTATCTCCATATGGCATCAATTTCTTCCTCTTTGAATCTGATGAGCGAGCTGTTGAAAATGTCTGTGTGTACCATCATCAAAGGCTGCCTCACAGTGAGACTGTTTCCAGTCTATCCAAAAGCTCTTGAGGTAGCTGTCACAGAGCAGAGAATATATATAGCTGCTGCCTATTGATCAGTAGGAACTGCATGGATGACTATCCTTTTTTGTCAGTCTCTTTTTTTTTCTTTTCCTGGACTTACTTATATTGGTTGGTTGTTTTTTTTCTCTCCACTGCCTCAGCTTCTAATAGTGTGGCACTTTCCCAGTTCTCTGACTCTTGATTTTCTGTGACTCATGTTCCTCTGGCCTAAACTTAGGCTAATTTCCTGGCTTAGTGTTTCTCATTGATTTGAGGAGGCTTACAGCTAGCAAAGAAGAAATGCCAGACACTAACAAGTGCAGTTTAAGCCATGTAAATGAGTCTGGCCACTGCATTGAATAGTTTTCTAAAACATTTTTCTTATTTTGCATTTCTTACATAGAGCATTGTTCCTGTATCCCTCCTTTCCCCTATGTGTTTCTCTGTACTTTCTCCCCATGGATTTGTGGTGGTAGGGGGTTTTTATGAATCTGGGTTATAAGTAAATTGCAATGAGGCCGATATAAAATATTAAATATTTTATTAACAAAAAATATAAATTTCCCCAAGCGTATTTACAATATAACCCACACTGATTCTACTATGCGGTTGGTAAAACTATTGTTGCAGAATGTATATACATCCAATGAAATTAATTTAAATGAATTTTATAAACAATTTTAGAGATTAATGCAATTCGAGAGTCCTGCGACACAAACTGTCGCTTAAAGGTCAAACACAAACTATTAACGAACTTTAGGAAAGAGAATTAATTACTCACTCGTCAGGAATCCCGATATTAACAGTTCAAAAGTATTCGTGGGAATATATTGTTCTTGCCACGTGGCGGCTTTCCACGTGGCGGTGACGAGTGGGTTTTTGCTGCCTATGTAGCTAAACAGACCACGCNGTGCCCAGGCGAATATCCAGGATGTGTGTCCCAAATAGAATTTGGGCCCTTCACCACAGGATTCTGCAGAAGACAATCACAGAATCACAAAATCATAGAATCACAGAATGTTAGGGGTTGGAAGGGACCTTGAAAGATCATCTAGTCCAACCCTGCTGCCAGAGCAGGGTCACCTAGGGCTGGTTACACAGGAATGCATCCAAGAGGGTTTTGAATGTCTTCATAGGAGACTCCACAACCTCTCTGGGCAGCCTGTTCCGGTGTTCTGTCACCTTCACAGTGAAAAGGTTTTTCCTTATGTTTATGTGGAACCTCCTATGCTCTGGTTTGCACCTGTTGCCCCTTGTCCTGTCACTGGACATCACTGAGAAGAGCCTGGCTCCATACTCTCAACACTTGCCTTTCACATTTATAAATATTCATGAGGTTGCCCATAAGTCTCTCTTCTCCAAGCTAAAGAGACCCAGATCCCTCCACCTTTCCTTGTAAGGGAGGTGTTTGTGGCGCTGCGCTGGACTCCTTCAAGCAGTTCCCTGTCTTTGAACTGAGGGGCCAGAACTGGACACAGGCAGAATACAGGCAGGGAAGAACCTCTGTCAACCTACTTACACACCCCAGGATGCCATTTGCCTTCTTGGCCACAAGGGCACATTGCTGGCTCATGGTCATCCTGTTGTCCACCAGGACTCCCAGATAGTTTTTCCCAGAGCTGCTCTCCAATAGGTCAGCCCCCAACCCGTACTGGTACACAAAGGCAGAGGCTGGCCTTTGAGCAATGTTGCTTGCCTTTGCCTTTCCACAACCTGGCCAACTTTCTCCTAGTACTCAGGCATGACACAAAATGAGCTCAACTCCTTCTGCTTGCTTAGAGAAGCTCACACATTGGGTCCCATCTTTACAATCCTGGATTTGGTCTCAGTAGGCTCTTGCCCCAAGTAAATTTGTCCTATCTGTACACTGGGCTGCAGCATGCTATTGAAGCAGAGGACTTGAGGGGGGAAAAATGTGTTGAACCAGTCATTACAGGCATGCTTCATGAGCTGGAGGAAAATAAGTGTCTTTTTTTTTCCATGAAGATGAGGCTTGTAAAAGCATTTAGAAGTAATTAGTCAATGAGACATGGTGAAAATTCAGGTGATTTGCATTCCGGCTAGCTCAGAGCAGAGGGACATCTGTTAGAGCTTCTTCATCAACATATACATTTGCATCTGCCTCTCCTCTTTATGAAGAGATACTTTAGCTGTTCTATTCTAGTGATGCATTTCAGTCACACAGAGAGAGGTGTTTAAAATCCTACCAAGAAGACAGTAGACTCATGCACGCTATTCCAGGCGCTCTTGAATAAGGTGCCTGCTGTTTGGTGACATCCTCCTATTAGCATGTTTAGTCATATGTTAAAGGCATTGTGTGTCATCCTCAATTGCCAGTTGAGTCAGAACTGTATGAGCCACAATATTTTTCTTCAATACAAAGGGTTACAACGTTCTGTAGAAAACAGAGGTTGTCATTATCCTTATGCAACAACAAAGGTGGGAGCGGGGAGGAAGAAAGAAGAGGACTCATCTCAGAGGATTTCATATAAAATACCAAATTTCATTTGATTTCAGACTTGGCTTCTGCCCACAGGTTTCCATAGACCTTAAATAGGACTGGGTAGAAAAGTTTCACCAGTCCTCAACTTCCCAGCATGAAGGCTGGGAAGAGTAAAGGTGTTTAGTGAGGTTTTTCCAGTCCTTTGCAGGAAAAGGATGTTTTTCCCTCGCTCTCTGGGAAATGTGTCACCAAATGCTTCCTCTTTCTTCATGTTTTTTTTCCATGAAACTCTTCATGCAGGCTTCACCCTCATTTTACCAAATAATACAAACCAGGAAAGACTGAAAAATTGCTGTCACACGAATTACCTCCTTTTGCTAAAATGGATAGAAGGCAGGTGATTCTGTACCTGATCCCACAGACTTCACTGAGAATCAGAGGTGGCAGAAGACACGTCCTACCAATGAAGAAGTCACACCCTACCAAAGAAGAAGTGGCCCTAAACCAACAGCAGCATAAGCCATGGTAGTAGAGACTGGTAAGGCTGAGCAGCAGTCAGACAATAGTCCAGGACACTGCTCTGTTCACGTCTGGTCTTGTTCTTCTTCATGTGAATCCTGAACACAGCAATTAAGTCATCAAATTTGTGCTAATTTGACTCTAATGCACTGTAAATTCCCACCAGTATTGTGGTGCAGTGCCTTCAGGTGAACAGTCATTGAAAAAATGTGATGTGCAGCATTTGTTTCTTAAGTAAAGCAAATTACTGTGAAATTGATGCTTGTCCTCCTGGTAAAGAGGCACAAGACCTTTTTCTTCCCTCATCCTGATTTTATATCACTTCCATCAATATTTAGTGGAGTAATTCCTGCTTCAAACCAGTGTGAAACTTCTACATTCATCTGTGTAAAAAATGAGGCTGTGTTTTTGCTGAATATGGAGCTGAGAAAAGATGATTATTTTTCTGTTTGCATTCACATCTCAGCCATAGCAAATTATGTGTCTGAATTCTTCCAAAGGTAGAAGAGTGTGGCCATTCGAGTTAGATTCCTACCTCAGGCATAAAAAAAAATTCAGAACAGAGAAATTTAGAAGTGAAAGCTCTGAGTGGAGAGGTGAACATTCTAGGGATAGGCCATATAATGGCAACAATGGATGAGTTAATATAATTTGATTGGAGCATCAAGAACTTTATGTCTGGAAGCACAGCTTGCACCTTCCCCTTGCTGCTTCTGCTGCCTCGCCTGAGCCTGCTGCTATCTTCCCCTGCCGCTGTTTTGGCTGCTGCTGCGCTGCCTCTTGACCCCTTCCCCATCTTCCTTCAGGTTATAATATTCTTGTAGTAGTTATATTCTCCCTATACTGTTATATTTAAACTATAAGAAATACAATTTCTCATTTTTTTCCCTGTCTTTACAAAAAAATCCACGTTGTGGTGAGTTTATTGTACTGGGGGAGGGATCTGCCCTAACTCTGTACAAAGATACCCCCTTTTTTAGGTATCTCTGCCACACCAAGTTACAATGCTCATCTCCACACACAGGAGAAAAACTGCACAGATGTGCCTCAGTGTATCAAGATGTTTTAGTGAACCTGTGAATCATCTTATAACTTACTTCTGCTGTGGTTTTATGGTCTTGGTTTTCTTAGAAGGACACGATAAACACGCATCCAGTTATGAGCAGCATGGAAAATTTCAACTGGAAGCCACCAAAAAGCCAAGAAGGTGTTCAATGAACTTGAAAAAAAAAAACTGCTCTGAGGAAATGCTGCTTTGCATCACTCAAATAATCTTTTGAGCTCAATTCCATGATAAATCATTACATCTTGGTAACCAGTGTCATGGACAAAGAAAATCCCCAATGATGGCTACCATATTTTATCCTGAGAGACTGAACTCTTCATGCTCTAAAGCCTGAACCAACTGCTAATTGTTAGGCTTCAGAAAGGAATTTCCCTTTGAGAAAGATTTCTTTTAGCTGTTACTGAAGTGTTTATTATAGTCCACTGTTGGAGATGAGTGGGATAGTTTGGGAATTCCCTGGGCCAAGGTGTTCAAGGCGAGGTTGGACGAGGTCTTGAGTGACCTGTACTAGTGGGAGGTGTCCTTGCCTATGGCAGGGGGTTGGAACTAGATGATCTTTGAGGTTCCTTCTAACCTTACCATTCTATGATTCTACTCCTCTCCTTCCCTGTCCTCTCCTCACTCTCCAGGCTTGTCCTTGAGGTTTCCCGGCTGTGCTGGGATAAGGACAGCTCTAACACTAACTGCCCCTGTCAGCAGTGGGAAGGAGCAGCTCTGTGCCCCACAGGCTGCCCATGGGCTGAAAGCCATGGTGCCCAGTCCATTTGTGTGCTCTGAAACTGCTCCATGAGGCAACATAAAGGACAGCAACAGTGGTCATTGGTTAAAAGCATGGGTGCCTCGTTGAGCAGTCTCAGAGCACAAAAGGTGGACTGGGCACCATGGGCAGCCTGTGGGAAATTAGTCTTGATGTTCCTCAGTTGAAACCCTCTATAGCAAGCAGTCTTAAAACCATTGCTTTGTCACTGCAGGCTTTTGTGGATTTGCAGCATCTTTGAGTGTCAAAGACAGCCTGCTGCTGGAGCCTGAGCACTTGTCTGTGCTAGCGAAGGGAGGTAGCAAGGAGGAGGAGGTGGGAACCAGCCTTTCTGCTTGCTAGGCCTTAGGCTGTGCCGCTGTGTTGTGATGCTCTCCTGTAAAGACAGGGTGCTGCTCTTATGCCATCAGGTGGCATCACTGTGCCTGTGTCTGTCCCTAGCATGAAGTGGTCTGAGCCTAACTGGTTATGAAAGTACCGATGTTAATAGAGCTGATACGTAGGGCGATGGGATGGATGGACTACTTTCATGTTGTTTGCAGAGTGACTATTTGGGAAGTGGATTCTCCTTTGTCCCATTCATATATATGTGACAAATCCAGCTGTTATCCTGCTTTAAAAACAATTACTCAGAATCTCAGTGTCTCAGCATCATTTAAAAGACTTGGGAAGCAGACATAAGGCACTGAGCTGAGAAAGAAAAATAGGTACTTTATTTCTCATGCTATTTTCAGTCTGCTGTATTACTTTTTGCCCATTTTCTCTCCCACCTCATGTCTACATAACCAGCAAGCACTTCAGGGTGGGGATCTTTCTTCCTTTCACAATTTTAGACTTCTGACATTTACTTGCAAGGCCACACAGTGCCAAATCTCTGGGCATAGCTCCTGTCTCACAAATACCTTTGAGATTTGAGAAAAGGCACTTCCACCAGCCCCTTTCTGGTCCTTCAGCCATTGCACTGGAGTCTCCTGCTTTTGCTCTACTGCCCTACCAGCAAGACCTGGCTCTGGCTGTAAAACAAGTGTCCCAAAGGTTGGGGTTTGTGTGTCAGTGCTGGGACCAGCTGTCTTCCACCATCATCCCCAGCACACGCAGCCACTGCACCCAGCACCCCATGCACAGGGCACCAGCCGTGGGTGGCACCTGCCCCCTAGGGATCTGTGGGTGTGGGAGGGTGGGCTCAGCAGAATGCAGAGCATTTTACAAGGATGCCCAGGCTCAGCAGTGGGGAAGGTTAAAATTACCTCCCAAAATAAAGTCACCGGACTAGCTCAGAAGGTTTGGAAACAAAATGAAGCTATATATTTACAGCAAGCTAAAAACCTAAAAGCTTAAAGTACAATGTATACAATGTACGAATATATATATTTACAAATATTTACAAAATAGAGACAACACAAGGACCCTCTTAAGGACCCTAATCACTCCTCTGGACAAACCCAAAGGAGCTTCCAACAACCTCCTTCTTCCCCTTCCCCCTCCCCCTTCTTTCTCCTGTTACACCTCAGACAGTTTGTACCAGCAAGAACTTCAGGACAGAGATATGGGCTATGCAAAGCAGAGTTACAGAGGAAAGCAGTGAAGAAGAAACAAAATTGTTTATGCAACTGGATTTTATCCCCCATCAGCAAGCAAATGGAATCATATAGATTTATCTTTGATATTCTTTTTGCACCCAATAGCCAATTATAGAATCATAAAATGGTAAGGTTGGAAGGGACCTCAAGGATCATCTAGTTCCAACCCCCTGCCATAGGCAGGGACACCTCCCACTAGTACAGGTCACTCAAGACCTCCTCCAACCTGGCCTTGAACACCTCCAGGGAGGGAGCAGCCACAACGTCCCTGGGCAACCTGTTCCAGTGTCTCACCACCCTCACTGCAAACAACTTCCTCCTAACATCCAGTTTCAATCTCCCCTCTGCCAGTTTAAACACATTGCCCCTTGTCTTGTCATTACAAGACCTTGTCAATAGTTCCTCCCCAGCCTTTCTGTAGGCCCCCTTCAGATATTGGAAGGCTACTCTAAGGTCTCCTGAAAGCCTTCTCTTCTCCAGGCTGAAGAGTCCCAAGTCTCTCAGCCTGTCCTCATAGGAGAGCTGCTGCAGCCCTCTGATCATCTTCATAGCCTCCTCTGGACCCTCTCCAACACTTCCATGTCCTATTATTCACTTCCTAAGCTTTTTTCCTGTTCAGCATCTCTGGAAAGTCTCTATTCCTTGTTTACAGTTAGACAAAAAAATTAAGCTAAGCTTTAAGCCATAACAAGTGGCCTCCTGCTTCCCCTGGGAAGGAGCTGCTGCTCACTCCTCCATCACTGCCTGAGTACACAAGCAGGGGCTCAGCAGTGACATTCTCCCATCCCAATGCACACTTTTAGTGCTTCACCAAATTCCGTTGTACCGCTTAGCAAAATAACAAATTTACCAATTACCCATGAACAAAGGCCCCATTAATGGAGCAATTAGGATACCAATTATCAGATACAGGTCAATTAGCCATTTCAGTAGTAATTATGCTATTAAGTTACCAGTCAAGACATCCCATACACAAGCTGAAAATCATCACAAACTCTTTATTTTAAAAAGTCAAAGGAAAACATAGTGAAACAACACAAACATGATTCAGGCAAGCAGTAAATGTTTATACTGATGTATTATATTACATGTAGCAGCTAAAATTAAGTTGCTTACTTTGGAATGTAACATTTTTATCTAAGTAAAATGTTTTGTATGTTCATTTTTGTTTGTTTCTCAAAACTGGAGAACATTACTCTACAGGGAATTTGATTCCCTTCCAGTCTGACATGGTAGAAGGAAAAAAAAAAAACCACAAAAGGATTATTTTCCTAATAAATGTCATATCCACATTTTCTCTCTGAGCTGTCTGATGAAGTCCTGAACACTATCTCAAGTCCCACACCAAAGCAGTATTTCTGGTGGCAGATGAGACTTTCCAAGAGTGTCTAATTTTAGCTCTTGAGCCAATGAAAGAAGCACTTGCCAAAGGCAAAGATGGCCTTAGGATGGAAACAGGAAAAGGTGGAGACTTCAGAAAATATATGAAGCCTAAAGCAAGAGCTCTAAACTTCTTAGAACAGACCAGAGGGAGAGGAAGGGCTCACCTCACCCTCACCCTAACTGCCCACAAGATGTGATTACCTGTAAGGATGTGTGCAGGAATCATAAAATGGTAAGTTTGGAAGGGACCTGAAGGATCATCTAGTTTCAACCCCCTGCCATAGGCAGGGACACCTCCCACTAGTACAGGTCACTCAAGGCCTCGTCTGATGAGCTTGTCCCAAGGGGACACCAAAGAGCGTAGCAGTGGACTTCTCTCATACAACATTAGTGAAATAGCTTTCAAAAACTCTGTTTGCAGAGAGGGTAAGAGCACTTCTCACAGCTGTGGAATTCACCCTCCAGCCTGATGCTTCCCTTTCATCAGCCTCTCCCAAAAAGCCACTGTTGCAGGAGGTGAAATTTCACTGCACAAAACCCAGAGTGATGGATGTCTGAAACCTGCATAGAATCATAGAATGGTAAGGTTGGAAGGGACCTCAAGGATCATCTAGTTCCAACCCCCTGCCAGGCAGGGACACCTCCCACTAGTACAGGTCACTCAAGGCCTCCTCCAACCTGGCCTTCAACACCTTCAGGGAGGGAGCAGCCACAACCTCCCTGGGCAACCTGTGCCAGTGTCTCACCACCCTCACTGCAAAGAACTTCCTCCTAACATCCAGTTTAAATCTTCCCCTCTGCCAGTTTAAACCCATTGCCCCTTGTCCTGTCATTGCAAGACCTTGTCAATAGTCCCTCCCCAGCCTTCTTCTAGGCCCCCTTCAGATACTGGAAGGCTACTCTAAGGTCTCCTGGAAGCCTTCTCTTCTCCAGGCTGCAGAGCCCCAACTCTCTCAGCCTGTCCTCATAGCAGAGCTGCTGCAGCCCTCTGAGCATATTCATGGCCTCCTCTGCACCTGCTTCAACAGTTCCATGTCCTTCCTGTGCTGGGGGCTCCAGAACTGCACACAGGACTCCAGATGGGTCTGGCCATCTAATGCTCAGGATGGTAAGACGTGTTTGACTCTGCTTCCTGACACTGGCATGACTGGGACAAGTGATAAAGCAGAAGGAATAAATCACTACTGCTAGAAGGCAGGCTGAAGTCTCTCAATGCTGGCACTGGGCAGAAATCAATCCTGCTCCAAGATGGATGGTGATACTTGCCACTTTCTGGAAAACATCCACACTGGGTGAAAAGGGCAAACCTAGAACTGCAAATGTTTTTTTTTCTACCTGCAAAACACCTCTCATTTTTCACATCTGAATAGCTGATCTGCAACAGTGGGAGTATGGCTACTGAGTGCAGTCAGGAGCAGTGAGCATGAATGGTGAGCCGTTATTAAATCAGACACAGTAATGAAGCCAAAGGCAGTAGGGTCCAAAACTCATTCAACTGCCTAGTTGGCTTCTGCTGGAGACAGTGTCTGGTGAATATGCACCTGTCCAAAAAAGGAGATGTCTGTGTTGGAAAGCTGAATCTCTGGAATTCAAAGCAGAAGTGTTGAAAGCCAGTAGAGTGGTGTGGATTTCATCTTGGCTATCAGCTGGAAGCATCAGCCTTGGAACATGTCTGACAAGATCAGCCTCTGGAAACTTCCTTTAAAGATATGGCCCCCATGAAGTAAATAAAATCTAGCTGGCTTGGACCAAACAGTGGCAAAACCCTACAACAATAACACTACAGAAAAAAAAAAAAAAAATCACAGTAGCAAAACAGAGAGACTGTTTCAGAAGTTAGGGAATGTTTCCTAGGGTACAAAATTGTTAAGAACTTCTTTTTGTTACTGATTGGGGAAAAAAAAAAACAAATACACAAAGCAACATAAAGAACACTGAATGGAACCAGCAACACCCACCCCACAGACAGGCAACTTTGTAGGATGTCACAGGATTTTTTGCTTATATAACAAAATACTTGCAAGTTCCCAGAGTACCTGCACTACCAGTTTCCAATCAATTTGCTTTGCAGACTCCAGAGCTTTTCCCAATGAACCTGTGGACCAGGTATAGTAAGCTGAAACCCACTGACAATATTTGCCTCTGCACAGCTGCCTGTCCTGGATCCTTGTAAGCCAGGGCTCTACAGGACATGGATTGAATATTTCTGAGCCATGTGGTGGGCAAACCTCTCCTCCTTGCATGTACTTGGTGGTCTGCAGATGAGACCTTAAAACTATCATGGCACCCCTCTGCTTCCTGTCTACTACCCAAGGAAGCAGCAGAGACTGAGGGCTCAGTAAGTTGTGATGAGTGGGTTAGCACCAAACACTGAAGGTATTTGATGGGGATTGTTGACAATAGTGGTGCAACCCTGAGGGATCATAGAATAGCTTGGGTTGGAAGGGACCTTACAGATCTACTCCAACTGCCCTGCCACAGGGCAAGAATGCCTCTCAACTAGACCTGGTTGCCCAAGGCCTCATCCAATCTGACCTTAAACACCCCTAGGGAGGGGGCATCCACAACCATTCTGGGCAACATATTCCAGGGTCTCACCACCCTCATACTGAAGAACTACTCTAAAGCTACTCTCCCTTAACTGATCTTTGAGGTCTCTTCCAACCTTGCTTATACTGTGATACTGTGAAAACCATTCCCTCTAGTCCTGTAGCTAGACACCCTTACTAGAAGTCCCTGTCCAGCTTTCCTGTAGGCTCCCTTCAGATATTGGAAGGCAGCTGTAATGTTCCCCTGGAGTTTTCTCTTCTCCAGGCTGAAGAACTGCAGCTCCCTCAGCCTATCATAGAATGGTAAGGTTGGAAGGGACCTCAAGGATCATCTAGTTCCAACCCCCTGCCATAGGCAGGGACACCTCCCACTAGCACAGGTCACTCAAGGCCTCCTCCAACCTGGCCTTGAACACCTCCAGGGAGGGAGCAGCCACAACCTCCCTGGGCAACCTGTGCCAGTGTCTCACCACCCTCACTGCAAAGAACTTCCTCCTAACATCCAGTGTAAATCTCCCCTCTGCCAGTTCAAACCCATTGCCCCTTGCCCTGTCATTACAAGACCTTGTCAATAGTCCCTCCCCAGCCTTCCTGTAGGCCTCCTTCAGATACTGGAAGGCTACTCTAAGGTCTCCTGGAAGCCTTCTCTTCTCCAGGCTGCAGAGCTCCAACTCTCTCAGCCGGTCCTCAGAGCAGAGCTGCTGCAGCCCTCTGAGCATCTTGGTGGCCTCCTCTGGACCCTCTCCAACACTTCCATGTCCTTCCTATCCTCATAGCAGAGGTGGTCCAGCCCTTCAGTCATCTTTATGGCCTTCATCTGGACTTGCTCCAGGATACAACTCTGCATCTCTGTATGTGGGAAGAGACCTTGGAGAAATATCTTGGCCCTCTTCCTTGTCCCGGGCTTTGGCAAAAGATTAGCATGTAGGAAGAGAGCTGCTGAGAAATGCATGACCACTGTTAAAAACACACTGCAGACCAAGCCAAATGAGCAGACAACTTCAAGTTTGACATGTACCTCCACACCCTTGAAATAACCTTCCTTCCAGAAGGGTTGGACATGGGTCAGCTTGTCTCCACCCCTAGGGGCCCAGCACAATAAGGGTGGATACAGAGGCTGTAGCGTTTGGTTTTGCTTGCGGAATGCACATCCAGTGGGGTTACTGGCAGCTCCAATGCCCCTAATAAATAACTGGATAAATAATACCAGCAGACAGGCACACCAACAGTGCTCCAGCTGGAATCATGCTGGCCCTGCTTGAAGCATCAGCATGCAAAGGAAGGAGTTCCATTCCCCTGAGAGGCAAGCCACAAAACCATGATAGAATCAGCCATGAAAGAGGTAAGAGAGCAAGGACCTGATTTCCAGCCTCTTCTCCAAAGGCCTGGGGCTGAAATAACACAGTTGCACTCAGGTACTTTCACAACTGCACGTGGAAAGCTTGCACAAGACCAGCCTGCCTCTGTCCTGGCTGGTCCTCATTTCTTGCTTTCATGAACACGAAGTCTCCCTGGTTAGACTCTGTGTGCACAACAGAATGACAATTGAGAGAAACCATTTTCAAACATTCTTCAGGACTGCCTCTGTGCTGGGTGCCTCAGTCCCGAGGTTGCTTTTGCTGTCCTGCCTTTGCAGCTCCAGTAAGGCAGTGCTGTTGATAATAACAAAAGTATCTTTGATCTCCTTTCCTGGAAGCTCCACTTTGCTTCTCTGAGGGTTAAGTTTCCCAGAATAGAGATAGTCAATATAGTTTTCAGGCTTGCTGGAGACAATATTGCTGAGCATCATGACAAAGAGAAGAAAGCCAAAAAACCCAACAATGATGAGAATGTAAAATGAGGCCATTATTTCCTCTTGTATCTCCAAGGCTGGGTTGCTGTAATTATTGAATCGAAGAGTCTTCTTTTGTTCTACATACATGTGGAGTAAATTTGGCATGACTGAAGTGCTGTTTGTGTGGTTGCCAAAAGCCATCTTACACCTCCAGTCTGGCTGCAAAAGCTGAGCAAAACAAAGCAAAAGAGAAGAACCAACTTAGCTGGTTAGTGCACACCTGTCCTTTAGTTTCTTCTAGCTCAGGTCCTTCACAGTGTCTCCTCTCTGCAGCGTAGCTGTCTGCGCTTGGGTAGCTAACTGCACTTCAGTATCCTCTAGCTGCACATCTTGCACTCAGAGAGCTAAGGTGGAAGTTAATGGTAAGGTAGCACAAGAATTCCAAGGAGCAAAGTCTGTTGCTCTCTGTGTGAGAGACCTGTGTACATGCATGGGCATGTTCTGCTCCCTTGGGCTGACTTTGTTTTGCTGGTGGTGTGCTGTCAGAATTGGGAAATGGGGATGGCACTGCCAACTCCAGCAACAATCTCAATGGAAGCAGGATAACTATTCTGAATTACACTGATACCTAAGAAAGAAACACCTCTAAAGTGAGAGAAGAACAATGCTGGCACTATAGCCCTGGGTCCTGAGTGGAAGGACTGTTCTCTCTAAATCATCCATGGTAAAACCTGCTGAATTGAGAATAAGTTGTGGGAAGGAACCAAATTAATTTGAACTGATGTAAGTTTCTTATCTTGCTGAGGAGGAAATTTCAGAGAGAAAATATTTCTGCCAAGACAGCCTCAAGAAACATAGCTTATTTTCCTTTGTGAGTTTTTTTTCTTCCAAAGTCATTTTTAGCACAAGAGAAACTTAAATCACTGCCTCTAAGCAAACCACAAAATCCTTCCATTCTGAACAATCTCAAGATAAAAAGTTTCCACTCCATCTCCCAATCCCACATGCGAAAAATTAGCTTTTTCTTTTGGCAGCAACAATTTCCTGGTGGTGATACAAGTCCAGGTGTAATTTTTGTCCTCTGAAATCCCCTTCTTTGGGAAGTACACGAGGATCTCAGAACAGCTTTTTGCAAATCTGCCCATGATGTCTTATCCAGCTGCAAATAGAATCCAAGAGTTTCATCCTGCATGTGGACAGTTTTGCTAACTTAAAGTTGTCCACTTTCCTTGTGCTTTTCCTTGCTTTTCAGCCAGTGCTAATGAACCTGTGTAGCTCTCCTGTTGCAGAAGGTCTGTGCAAACTGAGATCACAACTCAACATACTGCAACAAGAGCTCTAGTGGCTTGCAGTACCTGAGGCTTTGAGCTCTGCCTTGAATCTTATACACAAAACCATTTAAAGAGCTAAATACAAATAATAGAATGAAAAATGGACAAATTTCAGATAGAGGCTTGAGTAAGTCTCTAAGACCTGGAGTACTGTGTGCAGTTCTGGAGCCCCCAGCACAGGAANCCCTCAGGGCAGCTCTGCCTGCCAGTTAGCCCAGAGACACTTGGCAGTATGAAAATGTGGGCTACCCTTGGAAAAGATGCTGCCTTGAACCCCAGGTCAGGGCAGCCAGTATCCCCAGCTGGCAGCCTCCATCCTGTTCTCATCCTGCTTGCAGGCACTGGTGGCAGGAGATGTTTTATCTTCCCTCCTTGTGGCTCACGCTGGGGTGTTCACTACTCCTGACTCAGGGAAGTCAGGCATTTCCTCTCCTGTCCAGCTAGGATGAGCCCTCACCAGACCACTGAAATGCCTAATGGGTGTCTGAAATTGCCTGAACATCCTGGATGATTAAGGTTGGCTATTCCTGGTTAGGTTTCCTCCTTCTTGCAACTATTACCTTTTAATGAATTTGTTTACCCTGCTGGCTGGGTTGTGACTGGTCTGCCTGGAATCTATTAATAGCCAAATAAGCACGGCGGGTGGCTGGCTGTGTGAGTCTGGTGCAAGGATTACATTGGGCCCAGCTGTAGAGGCGTGCTGAGGTTTATGACTGCTGCATGGGAGCTGTACCAGGGGAACACAGAGGAATGCAGTAGCCCTAGGAGTGTGGGACCACAGGGTTCAGGTAGAGTATAGATTTTAACTAACCAGGAATTTTTTTTTTGTCTGCCCAGAAAAACAGAAAGGCAAAATTCCTTCCAGATTCCTTTCTATAGGTTACAAAACTCTTCCCCAGCCCAAGGTGGCTACATCTGCTTGTCTGCAGTAGAAGTCAGTGATAACAATACTCTGCAGAAGTGAAAGCTATCTGGCTGTTCTTCCCCTTCCAGAGGGCACCATGTGGAAAAAAATGATACACCTTGGCTGAACACTAGGTGAACATTTTATTCTGAAAAGGATTTGCTGAAAGCAAATTGATTTCTGATAAGAAGATTCTCTCCGTTGCTCCCAAACTTCACATGTCCCTCTTCTGCCTCTCCAGCCTGTTGTGCTGTACTGGCTGCCTTGGGGTTTGTGGCTGATGCCAAAAGTTGAGAGAGATGCCAGTAGTCTTACTACTCTTCTTGATTGAAGTTCCTAACTTTCCAATCCCACTGCAAAAAAACCCCAAGCAACCCACACTCTGCTCACCCCCAGACTATTCTGTGCCCAGCTGCCACAACTATACTCACTTGCTACAGTGTAAAAGTGAGACTAAGCTTCAAATGCTTTAATCTGTGCTAATTACCTTCAGTGCCTACTTCAGCCTGCATTTTCTGCACTCATTGCATTGCTTTATGGTCACCTCAAGCTCTTCTTCAGACCCTTGGAGACAGGGCAATGGCCAGATGGACTGTCCTCCTCACATCTGGGAAGATGATTTCAAGCTTCATGCTTCCCTTTGGAGTCTCTTGCTATGGGCTTCCTGCCTCCTGCCACTGCTGGAGTGGAGCTGATCCTTTAGCAATGTGCACAAATTATTGGGTTTGTTTAATTGAATACAGAATCAGAGTTCCTTGACATGAAGTTCCTCAGACACTGCTTTCTAAGGAATACATTATTTTCTGCTCCAGAACATTGAAACTAGTTAAGTGTTGGACTAGCACTTAGAATGGCCCCACATGTGAGTATTGCTGAGCCACATACGTGCCACTTCACATGCTGCCTGTGCAGAAGATATTTTGGGGGAGGAAACATGCATTTATGCTGTTTTAACAGTTTTCTCTCCCACACAAAATGCAACATAAAAGCAATGCAGCAGGTACCAATCCTCAAAAACAATAATGAGAGGGTTGAGGCAAATGACACATCAAGCCAAAAGGTCAGAGTATTACCCACTAACTGTAACAGCTCTCTAATTCTCCCTGAGCCCAGCACACAGAACAAGGGGGATTTTTAACCTGCTTCTCTGAAAGACAGAACCTGAGTATTCACCCCAAAATGAGAATGAAGTCATCTAGGATAGTATCTGCCTCATGGCAATGAGGGGGATATATGGCTGCTGTTGTGCTGCAGCAGGCCTTTTGGGAAGGGAAAACAGGCTTCAGGTGGTTTTAGACAAATAATGCCATGCGTCATTTGTGTGCACACTCCCCCTCCCCTGCAAACAGTGCTGGAAAGATACTGGGGTGCCACATTAGCACTCCTTCCAAGCTTCAAGCACCTCTACTGACACATTTACCCCATCACCATGTTAGATACACAGGTTAGGACTCAGCCTTTTATCCCATGGTAGGACTCATCCCCCTTTAACCAACTCCCTTCTCCACTGTTTACCCATAGCCCAGGATGGCTTTTTGTGACACAGCTTAATGGCTGTGGTAGTAGGCTGATGGTTAGACTCATCCTTAGAGGTCTTTTCTGACAAAAGCAATTCTATGAGTCTGTGATTGGTTTCCCATGTGGAACACACATCAACTACACCACTGCTGTCTCATCAGTGGGCATAAACCCATGCATACACACATGTCTGCTTAAACTCCTCCTCCCTACAAATACAAACATGTGCTTAAATATAGAAACACCCATGAAGCTACATCTGTAATGCAATATCTAGCTATTATTTTAAAGAGCTGACTAATAGCTTGGGTGTTAAACAGAGCTGATTTCCAGAGAAGAGCACTTTAGGAGGAAAAAAAAAGAGATTAAAAAAAAAACAATAAATATAACCAAAATAATAGAACAAAAGGAAATTAAAATTTAGACCAGTGCCTACTCACCCCTATATGAAGGAAACTGCAGACACCCCAGGCACCATAACAACAACTATGAGATGTTGTATTTATCAAAAAGCTTACTTACATGGAGACCTGGCTCTGTCGTGGGAGCAGCAACTCCTTCAGCTTGATCCTAGCTGACCACTGCATTTAACTATTTAAGGAGCATAGGAGAGGAGTGGCCTCTGCGTCTTGCCTCTAGCAAGTAATCACAGGCACATTATGTATGAGGGAGTGTCAGCGAAGCAATGTGGTAACAAGTTACAATGGGCCTGTGAGTCTCCTGCTGCATGGGTGCTCCAGTCAAGTGGCTACATCTGTTCTCTTATCATGCAGGGGGTGAGAATTGCATGGATATAGATTCAGCTGCCTCAATACTGGGCAAAATAAACCATGAAGGCTTCTTTGGGAGGGTGCTTCCTTCTGGGCACAGCCTTTGTTAGAGTACATTGTGGGTCTGGGGTGATTTTAGTTATTCATCATAGATCTGCCATTTTTAAAGTTAAGGTACTCATAAGTAAGAGAGAAAACAGAAGTTTCCTAGCCCTGCCCCCCCCCCCCGCCCCCCAGCAATGCTTGGCTGATATCACCTCCTCATGGCACAGAAAAGAGGCTATGCTGTTGTGCCTCTTGTTCAGTGTGCACCTACATCCCTGCCCAGCCTGTTTTACCCTTCTGGTGAAAGAATGGGGAAAGAAAGTAGCCAGGAGTAGGAAAGAGGATGCTGGATGAAGCAACTTCACTATCTTTCATCTTGTGTTCTCCTGCCCCAAACCCTTATATCCTGTTTTGCCAGCTGGGCATGGGTGTTTTACTCCATTCATACACCCTCTCCATGGCAAACAACATGAGTTACACCCCTTCATGGACAAGTCCCCTTTCAAGATCAACACATAACACCAACTTGTGGCTTGCAACATCTCTAATTTAACTTGGACTTTGCCATGGGAGCCACAGACAACTGCTGTCCTGGGGTTACTTTGTGCAACCAGAACGAGTGAAGGCAGCTGAGGCAGGAGGAGAGCTCATGCCAGAGACAGCTTTTTTCCTTCTGTGGAAAGCAGCGGGGAGGAGAGCCGCTAAAGGCGAGGGTAAGCAGGGCCCCACAGCAGCAGAGTATGTCTGCCTTCAGGAAGTAGCAGCAGCTCTTGCTATTAAATCACACTCAGATTAAAAAATTTTCCTGTGGGACTGGATTCAAACCACTCATTTTTTCTTGTCTAATGTTTGCTGGATAACACACAGTCCTTTGACAGTACCAGCAGCTTGTTAGGGGAGTTGCACCTTCGGCTAACAAGTGCAGAAACAGGATGACATCAGAAGTGGGAAGCTACTGGTTGGAGGAAAGGAGACCTAAGGGCTTCCAGGTAGCAAGACAATGAGGAAAGAGAGGTTGGGTGACCTCCCTCGTCTGCCTCCCCCCATTTGTGTATAGCCCCCACTGCACCAGACTGCCAGAGCTGTTTTACCGCTAGCTCCCCACTCTCAGAGCAAACTGTGATGCTAAGAGTATTACTGGTTTAAAGCCACAGGCACTCTAAGAGCCAAAACCCTAGCAGACACATGAAACATTATTAGGCCTGTCTGGTCCTGGGCCAGGTAAAGCCAGGGACTTGGGATGTCTGAATGAACTGGCAGGATGCGACACACCCCCAGGTGGTGGTGCCAGCTAGAGCCAGGGACCAACATGTCTGGGTCAGCACAGCTTATTTGCTGGTTTTCCTGCAGGGCTAGTCAGGGTAGACCCAGAGCTACACTGAAGTTACTGTCCTGTTTCCAGTCTTGGAGGAAGTGTGGTCAGGGCTAGGGAAAGGTGAGCCTCACACCTTGTCCTTTTGCCCTACATAGCTCCTTTGCAGCTCCTGTCCCCATCTCTGGGCCTACCTGGAGTATGGAGATGGAAAACCCATCTGTTTTCATATCTCTTCCCTAGTTTTGTTGGTCTTTTTTCTTCAAAACAAAATCAAGTGTTAAAGTATAAACACTGATAACAAAGAGCTTGGTGATGATGGCCAGCTGATCACCTGCACAACACTGGAGTATAGGCAACACAAGCATACACTAAAGGTGGGATTTGTTTCACTGCCTGGGACTCTATGGAGGACTTCCCTGCTCAGTGGGGAAAGAGAAGGATGATGAGTCCCTCTCTCAGCACGACATGCCCCCAAGCTTGCTTGCTAATGATTGTGATTAGCATCAGCACCTAATCCGATGACAACAAAAATACTGTGAGACAGACTCACCCCTCAGTCACCCCAAAGCAAAGGATGTAGGCTTCTTACTTGTCTTTCCAAGGCAGGGCAGCAAGGAACCCAGGTCACCCAGAGAAAACAACCAGGTGCAATTCTCAATAATGAAAACAAGGAGCTGGAGTTTGGGGGATGGGGGGGGTTGGGGATATGAGATGGAGCTAAGTGTGTGACAGGAATTACGAGGGTTCATCACAGGACTGCATCCCACTGCAGTGTGGATGGAGAGAGGCACATAGTCACAGCTGTGTCCCTTGACCAGGAACAAGCACTCAGCATCTGCCTCATGGTGACAGCTTCCTTCCTCCACCCACAGCCTTGGAAGTCTGTGGTGATGCCAGGTAACACCTTTCTTTTAAAAAGGAATGAAGGGCGAGGGAACAGGTTTGGAGCATGAACATAAAAGCAGAGCCAGAAAAGGTAATTCTAACAGCCTTTCAGTGAGGGAGTACGAACCCTGGAATAAGCTGGGAAGCTTCCATCAGCTTTATAGGAGACAGATCAAGCACATTAGTTGAAGATCTGATTTTATTATTACAGAAGTTTCTTCTTTTTTTTTTTTTTTTTAAAAAAAAAAAAAAGAGAGAGAAAAAGATACCATAAAGAAACAGTACACATCAGCAAGGCTATTCGAGTCATACTTTTGTACAAATGCTGGATTTTAGAGTGTGGCCAACTGTGTAGTGAGAATCAAAGCCCTGGAGGGGATTTAGTAGCTGGTGGAAATTGACATAATCATCATGATTCCACTCTTCCTGGACCAAGGACACCTGGAAGTATATGCAGGACATGACCAAGACAGGCAGACGTCTTCAAAATCCTAGGGGTGTCGTGGTAGGCCTGAA
>WBNM01012177.1:0-60921 GCA_013399055.1 Ramphastos sulfuratus
TCCAATGCTTGACCACTCCTGTAAAGAGCCATGCCAAATTCCAGAAATAAGACTGTGACTGTGCCTTGCTTACTCCAGTAAATAAATTTGCTGCATGCTAGGCTCACTCTAGTTAATTTATTTGCTTCACTCTTCCATTCTTATTTATTTTTCCAACTGCCACATCTTTACAAACAAGTTCCACAGTATAAGTAGATATTTTCCAAAAGTAGTTTCTATTTACTTAAAATCTTCTGCCTGGCAGTATCCTTGACTGTAACTAGCTCTTCCATTTTAATAATATTAATAAATATTAATGTCATAGTCACAAATATTGATAGTATATTAACAAATATTCTGGGGTTGGACTCGGTGATCTCTGGAGGTCCCTTCCAACCCATACTATTCTATTATTCTATGATTCTGTGTAAGTCCTTTGTGATATATTTTTTTTTTGTTTCAGAGTTCTTTATCTCCTCTGGATTCTCTCTTTCTGAACTGAAGCACCTTAGCTCTTGCACTACAATTACTAATTAGAGGACCTAATTACCAGAATGCATAGACAGATAATTTCAATTTCAGCATCTACCTACCTTGTCATCTTGTTACTGGAGTGTCCTTTTAGCAAATGATACAGTTGCAGTGAATTCCTACTTATTTATTTTAGTTTTGTTTTGTTGTGTTTGGTTTTTTTTCTTTTATGTTAATTGAGAATCAAAATAAGTCAGAGAATAAATAATTTCTGCTGCTGCTGTGCTAGTGAAAAATTGGTAGATGAAAGCATTGGGAATTGTTTCTACATTTTTTTGCCACTTTAAAAAATGTTATTTTAGTAACTGATTGAAAACTTTAAATATGAAAACTCTTTCTGTAGCAAAAGGATGATAAACATATTGTAGATGGTACTTGCATTAGCTGCTGAACTAAGAACAGTTATTTCCTTGAATAAAGGATGGCATGATCTGGCAAAAAAACACATTTCAACAAAGACAACAGGTGCTAGTCATTTAAAAAACAAACCAGAACACAGGAGATTGCACTTGATCTTAAGGAGAAACTTCTTCACTTTGAGGGTGTCAGAGCACTAGACCAGGGTCCCCAGAGAGGTGGTGGAGTCTCCTTCTCTGGAGTCTTTCAAAACCCACCTGGTTCTGGTCCTTTGCAACCTGCTCTGGGTGACCCTGCTTTAGAAGGACTTTGAAAGACTGTGTGTAAATGAACTCCAGAAAATTATGTCCCTAAGTGTCAGGATATGCATTTAATATTAGAGAGCTGATAGTGTAAAGTTAAGATAATAATCCAATTAAATCACAACTTCTAATGGAATCTTCGCCTCTATGGATCTACTTATAAAAAATAGTGCTTCAGAGGATATGATCATCTGTTTTATCTAGCACATTGAATGCTTAATTTCAACAATCTCAAACAGGAGAAGCTTTTTTCCTAAGACTACACAAGTAGAAAAACATGAATTCTGCATTTTCAATCTCACTAAGTCTTTTTTTCTAAATCTCATTCAAAGTACAGGATGCATTAGACATGTTCAAAGAAAACAACCCTCTGAAGGCAGCAGGTAATGAGGGGATTCCATCTACATTTTCTCCTGTTTGCAGGTTCTTCAATATGCTGGGAAAAATTACCTCATCAATTTGAGGAGCTTTTAATGGCCTCTTTTTAAAACAATTGTGAACTAATAGACACTTTTATTTCTAAATATTTGCACAATGGACTAAATCAGCAGAGTACCTCTGGTCAATTATTTCCCATTCTGCTATCCACAAACCAGAAAGTCATTCTAAGGAGTGGAGCATACATTAATGTTTTCATGGGAAATTGATATGAAGAAGGAGTATTTTTCCACTTTCTTTTTCCCTAGGCTAATTAATCTGACTTGATCAATCTACTTACATAAGCAGGAGGCAGCTAATCATCCTTCTGAAGCAGAAAGTGCAAGTTTGGTAACAAGACACCCACTTGTCAAAATCAACCACTCATCTTTGAAACAGAGTCTTATTTTTAAAGCTGACAAGATGGACAGCCTTGAGCCCTCTGAGTGAAATATATGAAATTGAAAATAAATCCAAACTGAGTTCACCTAAATAAAGTGTCCCAATCTCAGGAATCATCATTTTATACATGTTTACTACCCTGAAAACTTTGACTTTAAAGAGAATAAATCAGGTATGTTTACTGTTTGAGTAAGGAATAGAAATGTCTGTAGCTTATTGCTTAATTTACCATGTAACAGGATTAATGCATGTTTTTGTACTGCATAATGTTGACGTAGACAAAAATAGTACATAGATGTGTTAGGATTTGAGGGAAATCTCAGAAGATACCAGTGGCATCTGCCTTCAAGAGGTGGGTGGATTATATTCACAAAAATTACATGTGTTCAAGTAAATAAATAAAAATCAGGTTTCACATCAGACTCTGATTGATGATTTGCTTTTTTAGCTTATCTGGATTTCTCTACAGAATTCTGTTATCACTAGGAAAAGAAACACCAACACTACCTTTACTTAGAAGGTTTCCTGTCTCCTATGTAAGTATGGTTAACATATAGAATGGTAGAGGTTGGAAGGAACCTCTGGAGGTCTGCAAGTCCAAATACATACATCCAACAAGGCAAGATATTGTCTTCAGCCTGGAGAAGAGAAGGCTTTGAGAAGACCTTGGAGTGGCCTTTCAGTATCTGAAGGGGGCCTACAGGAGGGCTGGCGAGGGACTATTTACAAGGTCTTGTAATGACAGGACGAGGAGTAATGGGCTTAAACTGGCAGAGGAGAGATTTAAACTGGATGTTAGGAAGAAGTTCTTTCCAGTGAGAGTGGTGAGACACTGGCACAGGTTGCCCAGGGAGGTTGTGGCTGCTCCCTCCCTGGGGGGGGTCAAGGCCAGGTTGGATGAGACTTTGACTAACCTGTTCTAGTGGAAAGTGTCCCTGCCTATGGTAGGGGGTTGGAATTAGATGACCTTTGAGATCTCTTCCAACCTAAAGGATTCTATTATTCTATATTGTGCAATTGGCCAAATGGATATAAAAAGTAGTTTGAATTTCAGAATCTGAAAAGCAGAAAGTAATGCTCAGCTACCATATACTTCTAAATGCAATCTCCTCTACTACAGGTACAATTTGTTGTTTATCAAATGACTTATCCATATCTTATTTACAGCTAAGAGGCAGGAAAGATTGTGGTTTTGAAGATCTGAGATGGGATACTGAGTCAAAAGAACCCATGCAGGTGACCTCTCAACTACCTGCAACTTACACTGCAGTAACTCTTGCAAATTTATAGTACATTCAAAACCTAAGAGTATGGATAAAGAGTGTCTTCCATCTTACACAGATTAAATGGAGAAAAAAAGGATGGAAAATACTGACTAGAAGAGTTGATTCTTGGCCATAGAATCATAGAATGGTTTGGGTTAGAAGGGACCTTAAAGATCACCTAATTCCAAACGCCTGCATCTTTGCAAATATTGAATGATGAAGATGATTGCTGCAATGACAGCACTGCACCTTTCCTATCCATTGTTCATGAAAAAAGGCAATTTCAGAGGTACTGTATACCACAATCCCTGTAACCTCAAAGTGCTAAACACCCATGGGTGTTCCTATCTGCACAGATGGTGTATGTTGCTTTCCTTAGAGGCCATATCTGGTGACTTCACTGCTGTATGTCCTATACTGCTTCATTCTGGTCTTCTTAACAGTATTCAATTTGTAGAATCATAGAATCATAAAGGTTGGGAAAGACCTCTAAGATCATCAGGTCCAACCATCAAACCAACAGCACCGTGGCCATTCAACCATGTCTCAAAGTGCCAGTCTACAAGGTTTTATGAACAGCTTAGGGATGATGACTCTACCACTCCCTAGACAGCCTGTTCCAATGTCTGACCATTCCTTCAGGGAAAATATTTTTCCTGAAATCCAACCTAAATGTTCTCTGGAACAACTTGAGGCCATTTCCTCTTGTCCTATCACCAGTCACTTGGCAGAAGACACTAAAGAGTGATGTTAAAAACACCAGGCAAGCTTAGTCATACAATTACTAATAAACTCCAGGCACTGCCTGGAAAATTTCCTGAAGAAACCTACTAATTATTTGTCCTTGATTTTATTAGGTTTTTTCTTCTTTGGTTTTGAAAAGACTTGTGTACAATTCTTTTACACTGCCAACCCCCACATTTTCTTTGACCTGTTTTTCCTTCTGTGGTGCACTAAGTGGAATTTGTAAAAGTGGTGCATATCAGTATTAAGCTTCAATCTTCTTTGTTATAATGGTTGCAGATTACATTGAGGGGGGGGGAGTAGGGATAAGTGGCAACTAATTAGTGTGTTGCATTTGTCTGCACTGCAAAGTTATGTCTGCTCGTGACGGGCTTTGATTTGTTGGTCCCTTGGTAGCATTTTTTCCATCAATAAAGCCTTCAGGTCAATAAAGTCCCAGATACACAATATAGTGAAAACAGATATTTCTAAAATTAATCAATCCTCATAAATTTATTTCTTCATCAAATGTTCAATCCTTAAAATTCCCCTACTCTGTGTTGGCACTGTAAGATGTTCATGCCTTTGTTGTTTTACTCACTTAGTAATGTCAGAAACCAATTTATTATAAAAATACATAAGCAAATAAACTTTGATAATTCTGAAATTTGATATCAATATTGGAATGTGGGGAGGCAATCATGATGGTACAAAATAAGGCAGGATACAGTGAAATGATACTATGTAAAATGAGGCTAGAGAGATGAAAAATCAGAATAATCTTTCAGACAACTCCACTCTGAGTCTCACATAAAGGTTTTTAGTTAAAGAGTGTAGGATTCAATAACAATCTGTTTAAAGATTTCTCCTTCAAGTTATGGGGAAAAAAAAATCTCCTAAAACAAAATCTAAAAAGGTATTCCCTCTTTCTTCAAAACCTGAGTAACAAGAGTTTCTTAAAGCTGTGAAAAGATATAAAATCAATGAAAGGCAATGAAACTCTGATAGGTTCCCTACGAGTCATAGCTTTCTGTGTCTAAAATACCAGGAAGATTTTTTCCCAAAAGGGAGGTATGGACAAATATTATGAAATTCTCAGTTATCCCCTAAAAAACCCTCAAAATTTCTATCAAGAGAAAAAAACAATCCTTTTGGAAAAATTAAAACTAATCTGATATGACTTGTTCATGCAACCCAAAGAAAGTTTTAATCAATCAAGATTTTACTTCTGTGTTCTGCCAGTGTAAGCCTCACTCACATGTGCTGCAACAAGAGCCTAGGGGCCCTGTCCTCAAATATCCTCTACTGGATGCTTAATACTGGACTAGACACAACACCCAAGGATGTCATCTACAAAAGTCTTTCCCTCCATGGCCTGCCCTAGACAATCCTGCTTTTGCAGGTGGTTGGAACTAGATGATCTTCAGAGGTGCCTTCCAATCTCAATTCTATGAACATCCAGTAAGATAATTTTCTTCTGTCCCTTTCCCAGCAGAAAGGGCAATGCTCGCTTCTCCTGTAGCTGCTTTTATTTATTAGAAATGGCTGCTTAGGTAATTAGGTTTTCCCAGTGTGTTTTCCCCAGAAGGAAGACCAGATATGATCTGTGTAAGCATCCAGCCATTATATTAACAAATTGTAGCAGCAATCACAGAATCATTTTGCTCAGAAAAGACCTTTAAGATCACACAGACCAATCATTGTCTACTCTACCAAGGCTGGTGCTAAACCATGTCCCTCAGCATCACATCTCTGCATCTGTTAAACACCTCCGGGGGTGGGGATTCAACAACTTCCCTGAGGTGCTGTTAGAACATTTTTCCTTACTGTGATGTAAATGATCCTGATGAAAGCTTATTTTTGTATATAGAATAACCTCCAAATGGCACCAAGTTAATCTCCAATGTTCTTGTGCACTGTTTCCTTAAGGCAAGTTCTAGCCCAATGCCTTCTAAACAAGCAGGGATTCATGGGTCACAGACCTTTTTTAATTTATTATTCCCTGTTTCTAGTGTCTTGATTCCAGCACACTGTTGGCCAATGTCAGGTCATTTTATACATGTCAAATGTTTTCATTTTTTTCCAGCAACAGAAAATTTTTTTCATAGTTAATTTTATAGACTGATAGGAAAGATATTTTATTACTTAGGCTTAGCTGTGAACACAAATATTTCATTTGGTTCATATTCAGAACAAACCATAGTAGAATTTTAAAGGGAAAATGTCTACTCAGAAAATTTAGCAGGATTAATCTTCTTTCCATTTTATGAAATCAGTGCATAACATGACATTAAAAGAAGAATAAATAATTATTCCTTATGACAGACAATCACAGGTTAGAAACTAAGTGCAAACTCTCACAATTTCCTTTTCTCAACAGCTAGTAGAATGATAGAAGTGTTGCTGGAAAAGACCTTTAAGATCATCGAGTCCACCCTTTCTCTAGTTCTGTCAAGGCTGGGGCTAAACCATGTCACTTAGCACCACATCTGTGCCTCTTTGAAACACTTACAGGGAAGGGGATTCAGCCACCTCCCTGGGAAGCCTGGTTCCAGTGTTTGAGAATCCTTTCAGAGAAGAAGTTTCTTCTGGAGAGCAGTTCTGAGGAAAAGGACCTTGGGGTTTGGGTTGATGAAAAGCTCAACATGAGTNTGGCTAAAGCAAAAAAATTAAAGACCCTAATAGAAAATAGTCTTCTTTATGCTTTACTTTCAAACAAGATGGTAATCACTACAATCTAAATATCAGGGCTGCACTATGATTTTACTAACACAAGACTGACATGATTGTCCTTCTGTCTTAATCAACACTAGCATCAAAAAATGATTTAAACATCATAAATTACCAAAAAATTAAAATCAATGCAATGTATAGCAAAGAGATTACATGTACTTCAATACCCATGTCTTGCTTTTTCTCATCTTGTCTAGTTACTGAAGGCAGAAAGAGAAAACTGTTTCTGTTGCATCTATCTGTGCTAATGAAATTGGGGTGCCAGCAGACAAGATGGAAGGTCATAGGCCAAACAAAGGTCTGTCCTTTCAACGTACTAAGAAGTAAGCTTTGGAACTTACAAAGGCAAACTTACTGGAAGAATAAATCTTGTGTTTTCATGCAAAAGCTCCATGACCTCCACACAGGAAGGCACCAAACTGGCAAACCTCTCATGTCTACTAAAGCTAATTCAGGATCACTGTCTTTATTTCCTGGTTCCTAAGAGCTGTTCTTCAACCACCACTATAAAACAAAACAAGGCATATAAATGATGATTAGGTAACCAAGTGATCTAACTTTAAAAATAGTATGTTCTAAAGTATGAGCACATTGCCCAGTTATGCAGTTTAATGAATCTGCCATCTTGCATCAGTAGTATTTTATCTATTAAGTCATATTCAGTAGCAAAGCTTTATTATTATTCAGAACACTCCTCAGCTACAGATGTAAGATTGGATTAAATCAGTTTGTGCCTACTAGGAACAGCCTGTTGAAGGAAAGCAGTGTGAAAATGAATGCAGTGCTCACAGTGTAAGAGGAATGCCAGGCTAAACTCCACTGATAAAGTCAGAGCTTGTATTAAACTCTACCTTTCTGAGACTTTTCCTTTGTAAAGACTTTGTACTTCGCTTTGTTGAACCTCATGAGGTTCCTGTCAATCTATGTCTCCAGCCTGTCAAGGTCCTTCTGGGTGGTAACACAACCCTCTGGTGTATCAGCCACTCCACCCCATTTTCTGTCATCTGCAAAAGGTCAGAGCTTGTTCATGACAGCAAAAGAATTTAGTACAAAGAGGTAAGAGTTCCAAAAATCAGTCTTAGAATTTTCTTTCGATCTGCAGAAGTTTTCATATCACTTATGTCACTCATGTTGGGGAGCATAGTTTCTGATGTCTGCTGTACAGAACTGATTTTCAGGTACAACCCTTAGTAACCAAAAATACCTGCTACTAGGTGCAGATCAACAGGTGCTACAACATGTGTTCCTAAGACATTGGAATCCACAACATGAAAGAGTTACCAGAGTTACAATTTTGCTAAAAATGGCTACCAAAGTAAGCCTTAAAATCTCTTCCAAATTGGATATGCATTTTTCCAGTCTTATGTTGGTGGTGTACTAATACTGAAGTAAATCCTTTTTTGTGTTCAATATGTGGGATCACACCACTTTTGTGACTCCTCTATTTTATTGTTAAATTGATTGATCCACCAGAAATTAGTCAAAACCAAAAGAAACATGGGGTGGACATTACAAATGTCAGATGATATATGATAGAATCAAATTAGTCCTAACTTTGAAAGAAATTCCATAAACATAGCTAAGTATGTATCTGGAAAAACATTTTTGTGCAGATTGAAAGATTTGCCCAAACTGGAAGAAGTTTGGTTGAGATAAGACAGAAGGAAGAAATTCCTCCATATGATGGTGGTGAAGATGCCCAGAGAATTTGTGGGGACCCTAAGACTGGAAATGTTGAAAGCCAGGTTGGATGAGGCCTTGAGTAACCTGGTTCCTATCCATGGCAGGGAATTTGGAACTAGATTAACTTCAAGCACCCTTTTTAACCCAAATCATTTCATGGTTCTATAATTAGTTTAAATTAAAAACCAAAAGTATAAAGGAAAAAGGGGTGATTTGATATTAACATAAATTATACAACAGATCATAATGTTCTGCTTAGTGTTGGACATTAGGAGGAAGTTCTTTACAATAGAGTAGTAAAATATTAGAACAGGTTGAACAGAGAGGTAGTGGAGGCCTCAAGTTCAAACTTGATGGAGCCCTGAGCAACCCAATCAAGTTAAAGATGCCTATGGCAGGGGGTTGGAACTAGATGATTCTTGAGGTCCCTTCCAACCTTACCATTCTATGATTCTATGTTCCTGCTCACTGGACATGATGACCTTTAAAAGTCACTTCAATCCAGTTCTATGATTCTACTTCCAAAGATTCCATGAAATTTGAAAGAGATTACAAGAACCATTTGGTTTTCAGCATTTCTAATGAGCACGGAACTTGCTGAGCTCTGGGATACTACCCACAGTCACAATACAAGTATTAATGAGATAGATACTTACTGCTTCCCTGACCCAGCACTCACTCAAGAGGGTTCTGCCTCAGGAAAAGGAGGTCTTCTGTCTACAGTTAACTGAAAGGATGTAGTGGAGAGGCTGCTGCTGGGCTCTTCTCACAGATAAATAGTGATAGAACAAGAGAAAATGGCCTCAAGCTGCAACTGGGTAGGTTTAGACTGGACATTAGGAAAAGGTTTTTCCCAACGAGAGTAGTCAGGCATTGGAATGGGCTGCCCAGGGAAGCGGTTGAGTCACCAACTCTGGATGCATTTAAAAGTTGTTTGAATGTGGTGCTTGAGAACATGGTTTAAGGGTGAACTTTTTAGAGCAGGGATAATGGTTGGACTTGGTGATCCTGAGGGCCTTTTCCAACTGCAATGTTTCTGTGATTCTGTGAAATCAGCTTATGATACCGGATGAGACTTTGGCTGGCTGATAGAATGGAAGAAGCAGAGCTGCTCAGGTCCACTCCATGCATGACTTTACATCATGGTTCTATAATTGCTTCACCCTGTTCCTCAGGACATATTATCTGGAGCATTATAAATTCAATAAAGTAAATTAATGTGAACTATTTCTAGGTAGACTGCTCTTAAAAAATCATAGATTTAAGTCTCATATGATATAATGTCTACTCTTCCAGATCATCTCTTTTGTATCAGAGATAAATAACAGAATCTGATGCAAACCAGGGAGTTAGGATTCTATTTTTAAAATTCAAGTCTAATTTAAAAATATATATATATAACCTCCAGCAACTCTACTGTCACTACAATCAATGGAAATTATAGCCTGGGAACTGCAAACCCTTCCCTCATTCACCTCTGCTGCTGCAATATTTATGAATTGCTTTCCTCCTCCTCATCATCTAACTGCTGCTGTTAATACAGACTATAGAGCATGTCTAATGCCAGTTCTCACAATTAATGCACAAAATTATTAATCAAACCCACTATGCATCTGAAAACTGTAGTGATCATAACTAATCAGTGTCTCAAAAAAAATCCCCAGCTATTAACAAAACATTTTGATTGCTGTTGAATTATAAAATGTAGGGGTTATTTTTAAAGTATATTACAACAATAGATTAAACATACATACAAATGCACATATATATGCTAACACATATTTCTTCTATCACCTAAAGGTCCATGCCATTTTCAAGCTAAAAATGCTCCTCAGTCTTCTCTAATTAAGGGGAATATGGGCAACGTTGTCTCCCCATTTTACTTGTTAAAGCAGATGAGAAGGAAAGCAGTGCTCCGTGTCAGAAGGATGACATTTATATTAACTCCACAAAACCATCCAGCAGTTAGGGCTGCCTTCCAGAAAGGACTCAATTGCCTCCAAGCCCACGGATACAAATTCTAAATGCTTCATCTCTTGTCCTTGGAGAGGATTTCAAAGCCCTTCCTCTAAAACTCTCAAACAGGCTGTGAAGACTAGGATCCATCTACCCATTGTGGGCATGGTGGTGCTGGGTGAACAGTTGGATTTGACGATCTTAGAGGTCTTTTCCAACCTTAACGATTCTTCCATCTACATCTGGCCAGCAGGAAAGGCACAGGGCTGCTCCCATGCTCAGTGTTGTGTGCTTGACATGAACTGTAAACTAAAGATATGACATAAGGCACTCTGAGCTCAGAATCCATTTCCAAGTTAAGCACTGGAAAGCTCAGATATACTGCAGCATAGTTTTGAATCTAGTCATCACAGTTTTGACTATAGTCATCTAGGATCTATCTAGGTATAATCTTAGATAAATACATTATTGTTATTATTACCACCATCATCATTATTATTTTTCTTCAATGTCTGTCACTTATTTGCAGGTTTCAGGAAAAAACTGTCAGATCTCCCACACCAATCTCAGCCATTCATGCTTTTGAGTGAGTATAATCTGCATTATTAATAAGCCATTTGCAGAAGTATCTTCATGCAATTAACTGAATAAGAATTTCACTCGAGCTCCCTCCTGCATCTTCTTGTTGGATGTTAATATTTAAACACACACAAGCAAAACAAAAACTGATCTGTGGCTTAGGCATCAATGGGATCATAAATCATGATTAATTCTCAGTGTCATTGCAGTTGTCAGACACTCCAGAAAGAAGCCAGACACAAGGGGATTGCAGCTCTCTCATAATTGATTTCACCTTTCTCAGACTTGTGCTACTTTGCAAAATACTGCATTGGAATCCTATACCTGGATTGAATGTAGTTAGAAGCTCCCTCAGCATGGTAGAGGCTTCAGGAACTTTTTTTTTTTTCTTTTTTAATTTACTCTCATTTCTTTGGAATTGCTTGTAGCTACACAGACAGCTGGACTGAAATACCAAAGAGTTAGTAAACTGGCTCAGATCCACACACAAATGTTTCTGGCCCCTTGAAAATTTGACTCTAGTGCTTTAGCTCTTGCCCAACAAGAGCAATAGTGTTGGGTGAGTTCACAGAATCATTTTGGTTGGAAAAACCCTTTAAGATCACTGGATCCGAGCATTATTTAACTCTCCCAAGGCTGGTGTTAAACCATGGGCCTCAGCACTACATCTCTGTCTCTTTGAAACACCTCCAGGGATGGGAATTCAACCATCTTCATGATTAACAGACTTAGGGTTGAATCACAGAATGGTTTGGTTTGAAAGGGACCTTGAAGATCACCTAGTTCCAATCCCCCTGCTACAGGCAAGGACACTTTTCACTAGACCAGGTTACTCAAAGCCAAGGATATTTTTCCTTCTGTCACTGCTTAAAGGATACCTAACAAAACACAGACACATTCAGGTCCACCAGATGCTGCCATGATATTAAAGAGAGACAATCATTGGTACTGCATAGTACAACACGTACTCAGGGCCAGCCTGTGAAGCAATTTAGAAAGTTTTGCATTGCAATTTCCACCTGACTTTTATTTTCTTTTAAAGGAAACTTAGATGATTGACATTTTCTAATAATCCTCATCTAGCTATTTTTTTTAATTTTTTTTTTTAGTTCCCTTTGTCTAGCAACTGTTAAAATGGGAATGATAACTTTTTAGCTCTAGGCTCTTCCAGCTGACTTAAAATACAGACATTTATGTGCCTGATAAAAATGAGTCATTGAGTTCGATTTGTATATCTGATTTCCTCCTGGGTTCAGAGTTCTCAAAACTTGTGAGTGCTCTCTCTCAGGAATATCTTAGGTTACATTCATTTAATTCTAAGAGATATACAAATTACAAACCATAGATTCATAGAAAGGCTTGGGTTGGAAAGGGCCATCAAGATCACCTAGTTCCAATCCCCCTATCATAAGCAGGGACACCTTCTGCTAGACCATGTTGCTCAAGGCCCCATCCAACCTGGCCTTGCCAAGGTCTTGCAATGACAGGACTAGGGGCAATGGGTTTAAACTGGCAGAGGGGAGATTTAGACTGGATGTTAGGAGGAAGTTCTTTCCAGTGAGGACAGTGAGGCACTGGAACAGGTTGCCCAGGGAGGTTGTGGCTGCTCCCTCCTTGGAGGTGTTCAAGGCCAGGTTGGACAAGGCCTTGAGTAACCTGTACTAGTGGGAGGTGTCCCTGCCTATGGCAGGGCATTGGAACTAGATGATCCTTGAGGTCCCTTCCAACCTTACCATTCTATGATTCTATGATCTCCAGGAAGAAGGCATCCACAACCTCCCTGGGCAACCTGCTCCAGTATCTCAGCACCCTTAGTGTAAGGAATTCCTTCCAAGTCTTAGGTTTTCAGGCTTCTAATTTTGTTCTTTTCCATGAAAGGTTAGTTTGAACATCCATAGTAGAATTTAGAGTGATAAAAGATAGTGTCAATCTTGGGAAATGTGTGGTCACTCTGTCTTCCTCATTGCCCTACTTTCTACCAAAATTTGTTGGCAGTGATGTTTGGGGTACTTTATCTTTCAGAATTAAGCTATATAATGAGTATACTGAACTTGGGCGGTACCTCTGGAGGTAGATGTGGTGCTGAGGAACGTGGTTTAGCATCATGCTTGGTGGAGTTAGATACTGGTGGGACTCAACGACATTAAACGGACAACTCAGATGATCCAAGAACTGGAGGACCTCTACTGTGATGAGCAGCTGAGGGAGCTGGGGTTGTTCAGTCTGGAGAAGAAAAGACTCCGAGGGGATCTTATAGCTACCTTCCAATGCCTTAAGGGAACCTGCAGGAGGGCTGGAGAGCAGCTTTTCATAAGGGTATCAAGCAATAGGACAAGGGGGAATGGCTGTAAGCTGAAGGAGACTAGGTTTGGACTGGATTTTAGGAAGTTCTTCAGTATGAGGGTGGTGACTCTAGAATGGGTTTCTCAGAGTGTTTATGGATGTTTCCNCCTTTGTCTAGCAACTGTTAAAATGGGAATGATAACTTTTTAGCTCTAGGCTCTTCCAGCTGACTTAAAATACAGACATTTATGTGCCTGATAAAAATGAGTCATTGAGTTCGATTTGTATATCTGATTTCCTCCTGGGTTCAGAGTTCTCAAAACTTGTGAGTGCTCTCTCTCAGGAATATCTTAGGTTACATTCATTTAATTCTAAGAGATATACAAATTACAAACCATAGATTCATAGAAAGGCTTGGGTTGGAAAGGGCCATCAAGATCACCTAGNTGCTTGGTGGAGTTAGATACTGGTGGGACTCAACGACATTAAACGGACAACTCAGATGATCCAAGAACTGGAGGACCTCTACTGTGATGAGCAGCTGAGGGAGCTGGGGTTGTTCAGTCTGGAGAAGAAAAGACTCCGAGGGGATCTTATAGCTACCTTCCAATGCCTTAAGGGAACCTGCAGGAGGGCTGGAGAGCAGCTTTTCATAAGGGTATCAAGCAATAGGACAAGGGGGAATGGCTGTAAGCTGAAGGAGACTAGGTTTGGACTGGATTTTAGGAAGTTCTTCAGTATGAGGGTGGTGACTCTAGAATGGGTTTCTCAGAGTGTTTATGGATGTTTCCTTCCCAGAGGTGTTCAAGGGCAGGTTGGACGAAGCCTTGAGCAACCAAATCTAATTGAGAGGTGTCCCTGCCCAATACAGGGAGAAGAGAGTAGATGATTTCTAAGGTTCCTTCCAACCTAAGCCATTATATGATTTGTGATTCTATGATTTTCCAAATAAAATGATTCTCCAATCCTTCAATTCTCAGATGCCTTTCCTACCAAGGCAAAAGCTTGCATATAACATCAGTAGATCAGTAGATTAAGGCTCATCTACCTACTAAGCATAAAACAATTTTCAGTCCCACTTCGTGTACCAATGCTTACATATTCAGTAGCACCTGTCATAACAAGACACAAAAATATGAATGGGATGCCTGTGAGTTACAGCCTTTTGCACAAATAAATATAAATATGTCTTTTTTCTACCTAAAGACATGAAAAAAAAAATATTCCTGGTAAATAGAGTGAAGTTAATAGACAATAGCAATGAAATGTAATAGAACTCCAGGGGAAAAAAACCACCTTTAGCTCAGGATATCTAACTAGAAATCATACAACAAAAAAGAGGTGGCAAGTCAATTATGGTAATAATAATTTGAAAATTATTATTATCAATTCCTGACTGACAATAAACACAAAATCATTGCCTAGCATATTATTTGATAAATATATCACATTTTATTGTGTGGAATCCTAATGAAATTTAATATTAATTCTCATTTACCGCATGTCACTCTGTAACTGTTTTCATGGTAATTTGTGACTCTTCAGTGCAATCAATATTGAAAATTAAATTCCTTATTTTTATTTACTTCTTGTACTCTAATTCAAAACATGAACAATGTGAAAGCATTTCCTTCCTGAACAATGGCATACAAAATACAATAACAAGTGACGACCCTCAGGGGTCAGTGCTGGGACCAGTGTTGTTTAACATCTTTGTCAGTGACGTGGACAGAGGAATCAGTGCACCCTCAGCAAGTTTGCAGATGACACCAAGCTGTGTGGCACAGCTGACTTGCTAGAGGGCAGGGATCCATCCAGAGGGACCTGGACAGGCTGGAGAGGTGGGCCCAGGCCAACCTCATGACATTCAACAAGGCCAAGTGTAAGGTCCTGCACCTGGGTAGGGACAATCCCAAGCAGAACTCCAGGCTGGGTGGTGAATGGCTGAGAGCAGCCCTGAGGAAAAGGACCTTGGGGTCTGGGGTGATGAAAAGCTCAACATGAGCCTGCAGTGTGCACATGCAGCCCAGACAGCAACCGAGTCCTGGGCTGCATCAAGAGCAGTGTGNCCTGGTAAGAATCCTACTTAGGCACTGCACTAATTGTGCTTGAAACAAACAAACAAAAAAAAAAAAAAATAGGACATGTTGGTTTATCAGCAAAGTTAATCTTTAAGTTGTGAATTGACCATCCAAATGTCAAACCTATAGAGGAAAAATTAATCAGTCATGGTAGGCAGAACATTCTTCTCAGCAGCAGATTCCTTCATAAATCACAGGAAATAATTTCTTTTTCTCCCCAGAAAATTAAGATATTATGACTTGATCTAAAGATTAGGGTATGCTTGTCTTTTCAGAAAACTATTAACCTTTAACAACACTACATAACTTTTACAACCTGAGTAGCAGAGATCCATCATCTGGCATCTAGTCAGTGATAGAAATGGAAGAGACAAATACCAAGCTGATTGATAGCAACGGTAGGTAGTTTGTTCAGTTTATAAGCAGGTGGAGTGTGAGAGGAATCACAAAAGGAAATATTTTCTGCAAAAAATGTCCAGGAGGCTTACAGAACTCTAAGTGCTGGGAGGTTTATTACCATACAATGGACTTCACAGGCATTCGAATTGAAATAGGAAATCCATGGTGCTGGAGCAGAAGCCAGTTAAGAGGACTGCTTTTGAAACAATCCATATGAGGGCTTTAAAGCTCCTTTCCCTTGTTTTTATATCTACACCATTAATTAAAACATTTAAAATTACCTGTTACAAACTATGCCTTCAAGAAAACTATACAATCATGTTCCTTCTCAACACTTCCTTTATCTATTACCATCTACTCTTTATACAATTCCTTACTCATTTTAAATTCTTCAGCTAGTTTCCACTTTCTGCAGCTTCAGAGTAATTTGCTCATGTGTCACGACAGTACTTTACTACTCATAGTACTACATACCACGGAAACTGCCTAGCTGTCCTTACCAAAGAGAGACATTAGATGTCCCAGCTCACCGAAGGGGACATGGACAAGGTGATCTTCAAGGATCCCTTCCAGCATAATCCATTCTATGATTCTATAATTCTATATTCTATCAAATCTCACTTCCCAGTTACCTTTTTATTTAAGTAGTTAGTTACACCACCTAGCAAGCCACCTTTTCAACCTCCCAAATAAATACTTGTGAATAGCTCCTTCCAGCACAACAGATCATTGAACAACAGGAAAAAAGTGATTGTTTTAAATCTCATCCTTCATTATTCTGCATTCCCACTTAAAGCTATAGCAATAGTAGGGTTTGGACACTGTTGAGTAGCTGGAGTTAAAAGTGTGGTTCTTAACTATTTCGATAGAGCAGACCTCTACTTTTGGCTATTGCACAATTCCTACTTCTGATCAAGCCTTGAAGAATTTCACTTCACTAGAAACAAATCCAGAGGGTAGATAACACAAACTAAACAAAGATAGCATAAAGGCAAAAATGAAAATCTAAGCAAGGTGCTTCCTTGCATATCAAATTCTCATTTTATCTAGCCTAGCTGAAATGTGATTTCATTAATACATTTGAGGTGTGAAAACCCTCATCAATATGATAAGCAGTTAGTTTCCTGGGACTGTGTTTTTTTCTTTACTTTGTATCTGAGGTTTTCATGTATCTCCATTTACCCATTTGACACTACTGTGGTTGGCTGTGCGAAGTTCACTCAAAGAGGCCTGCTAAGCCACAATGAGCAGTAAACAAAGCAATGTCATCATTAGGATCTCTTCAGTCAGAATACCAGAAATCCTCAGGGGAAATAATTGGTGAACCAGGCAGTAAGAAATATCTTTCACCAGTCCATTTCTCAAGGTTATAAAGACCACTGAACTGTTAAGGACCTCAGCCTGGAGGATAAGAGGGGAACATGCAGCTGAAAGAGTCATCAAGAGGAGGGAAGTGTGTCCCTCTGTGCCAAGTAAGACAAAAGCTGTTGGAATGCTGTGATATGGAGCTCAGGTTATTTCACAAGCCTTCAGATCTCAATTAAGTGTTGCAATAGGTGAGCCTCAGGCTGTAGACATCCTATGCACTTTTGGATGAATAAACAGCACATCAATTTGCAAGATGTTATTCAGGGCCTCTGTAATTAGTCACATGCCCAGGGCTCCTAAAGTAAAGTGCCTTCTAACATTAATTACATCACACTCTCTTGCAGCCAGAACATTTCAAACACATCAAAGAGCTCCATACTGAGACTGAAAGATCCATAGAGTAGTCAAATCTTAGAATTGTTTTGATTGGTCCAACCAGAATGCAACTCTACCAAGTCTGGAGCTAAACCAGCATCATATCTCTACAGGTTTTAAACACCTCTAGGGACAGGGATTCAGCCATCTCCCTGGACAGCCTATCCCAGCCTTTCAGAGCCCTTTTGGGAAAGAATCATAGAATCCTAGAATGGTAAGGTTGGAAGGAGACCTCAAGGATCATCTAGTTCCAACCTCCTGCCATAGGCAGGGACACCTCCCCCTAGCACAGGTCACTCAAGGCCTCGTCCAGCCTGGCCTTGAACGCCTCCAGGGAGGGAGCAGCTACAACCTCCCTGGGCAACCTGTTCCAGTGCCTCACCACCCTCACTGCAAAGAACTTCCTCCTAACATCCAGTCTAAATCTCCCCTCTGCCAGTTTAAACCCATTGCCCCTTGTCCTGTCATTGCAAGACCCTGTCAATAGTCCCTCCCCAGCCTTCCTGTAGGCCCCCTTCAGATACTGNCCAGGAAAAGTCTCTAAATGCCTCCATGTGATAAACCTGCATAGCCAGCATGACATCTGGGCTGAGACTGCACATTTCAAGACATCCTCCCTACACCTGAAAGTCTCCTGCCAAGATGAGAAGTCCTGGACACACAGACCATCCAGAGAAATCAGGACCAGGTCAGAGATCGTCTGTGTCCTTTCTCCAGCACCCTGTGAAGCCTGGGAAGAATCAGAATTCTCAGCGTCTGACAAGACACCAACAGAACTCCCTGAAAGCATTTGGGTACTGTCTGAAGCTGTAGCCTAGCCCCATGAGTTGGGAGATAATTTTGTGAGTAAATACTTAAAGCCTCTTGTAATTCACCAATTGCCTTCTGCCATAAGCAGAAAGGAGCTTCTTGAGTCCATCTAGTAGACAAGCAGTACACAAGCAGTGTATTGACCACAAGAACCTTCTCTTCCAGTTCAGTTAATGTTTATATTACTGCTAGTTATTTCCTCTAGATCCTATGCTATCATCTGTATAATGTTTCCATGACTGTTGCAAAAGAACCTAATTATTATTAAAAAATAGTCGTCAGGGTGGCGAGAGTTCTGAATATTGAAAATTAATACGCAACATTAATTTTGAAAATCATATCTCACATCAATTTATTACCCTTCCTTTACAAAACCTCCCATGGCACAACTTGAAGCTATTTCCTCTCATTCTAACACTTGTTAGTGGAGAGAGAACACCAATGCCCACCTCACTCCAACCTCCTTTCAGTGAGTTGTATAGAGCAAGAAGATCTTCCTTCAGTCCTCTTTTCTCCAGACTAAACAACTCCAGTTGCTCCTCACCAAACCTGTTCTCCAGATCCTTCACCAGCTTTGTTGCCCTTCTCTGGACCTGCTCAGCACCTCAAGGTCTTTCTTGTAGTGAGGGCCCCATGTGAATCCACACAGAAAGATTTGAATATATTAAAGATTGATATCTACAGATTTTTACTTCTCTTAATCAAACCACAAAGAAAGCATGCAAAGCCCCTTTCACCCCTAATCAGGCTGTGAGGACAAGCAGTGTTACCATCGAGTCATCTATGTGGGTTAGAAAGCTAAGCATGGTAAGAGAACCCACAGGACAGAGTCCAGGAGAGAGTCCACAGGTGTATAAGCAGCCAAAAAAAAAAAAAAAAAAAAAAGGGGGAAAATGAATCATTTGATATGAAATATTTTGACACCACCAAAATGAAATGAAAAGGTAAACCAATTCATTTTGACACATGCCTGTCAAGAAGGGTGTTAGAATTGATGCAGCTTCTCAAAATGGTTCTATATTCTTTAGAAAAATGCAGTTTTGTCAAAACTGTTCAGTGTGACACTTCTCATCAAGATTTACAGCTGTGGCAGTAACTCCCTCCTCTTATTATTCTTTCATTGCATTCATCAATCTCAGGATGTTTTGCTACCATTGTGAATATCATCACTGAATATCAGCATTGCTGCCTCCATTATACAGGTGGGAAAAAAAAAGGAAGATAGGTGGGGACATCAGTTATACCAGGTGCTTTATAACTGGAGACAGATATGGAAACACATAGAATCACAGAATGGTGAGGTTTGGAAAGGATCTCTGGAGATCATTGAGACCAACCCCTCTGCTAAAGCAGGATCACCTAGATTAGTCTGCATCCAGGTGGGATTTGAAAGTCTCCAGAGAAGGAGACTCCATAACCATTCTGGGTAGCCTGCTCCAGTGCTCCATCACGTCCACCCACAATTTTTCCTCATATTGAGGAAGAACTTTCTGTGCTGTAATTTATATTCATAACACACATGCCATACCTAGAGGATTAGACCATGGAGAACTGCCTCAACTGCCCCATGGCCAGGCTACCTATACCACAGAGGCTGCTTACTCTGCCTGCACCTACACACTGCTGAGGCTTCCATATTCACCTGGAACTTAGACTTGTAGCTACAACTATTATTATATCAGCCAGCTACTCTTCACTCCTTAGGTGAGGGTACAATTACTCACTACTACTAAGTTTTGTTTGAGGAAATAAATGTTCTCACAACAAGGAAAAGGAAGAAGACATCCTTACCAATAACAGCAAAGGTCACCCAGAGCCATGAATCATCCATTTTGATTCTGTAAATTAAATGCAGAAGGGGAATTATTGCTGAATTACACAAAAAATACCTTGCACCTCATACAAACCATCCTCCCAAACTTTCAATGCTACTATTATCTAAATGTTGAAGCTCCCAGTTACACTTGAAGGATTCAAGCAACTGCTGGTGGTCAGAGGCTGGGGCCACACTAAGGCCAGGACCAATCTCTAACAGTTCAACTGCATGGAAAATCATTTAGCAGACCATGGTGACACTTTTGGCACTATGTTCCTGTGCTAGTGGGAGGTGTCCCTGCTGGAACTAGATGATCCTTGAGGTCTCCTTCCAACCTTACCATTCTATGATTCTAAGGCAGAGAATAAGGAGCATGAGTTTATTTTCATATTTATCTTCCAAAGTCCTTACTTTTGTAAAGCACAGTTTATTCGTGCATGTGCCTCAGTTTCTCATGCTGAAATCCCAATATGGGCATAGTATAGCTCTTTTGTTCCACATTTTTCTGTTGAGACTGAGCTATGATGTGCTCTTAGACTGTGCATTGAGCTATGCAACCCCAAACTCAGCCAAGCTCAGTAGTTACTTACTATTAGCTATTACTTCGATCATGCAGTGTCTTAATTGACTGTATTAAATATTTATTATTTTTTATATCTAAAAATAATTTTCACCTTTATTTATTTCACAGATTTTAAGTGTACCAGTCAAAATAGATCAAGGTACTCCTTTTAGAAACCCCAAATTTGGGGTTTTTTTTGTAATGATACCATTGCATGCCTGACCTAGAAACAATCATTGCAGCACAGGTCTTCTCTTTGTAAGAAAACAAGCTCAAGTTGAAACCACATCAGAAGCTTGAAAGTATAAAATGAAGAGCAGCATGTTACAGTAACTGAAAGTTCTGTTAAAATTGAGAATATATTTCAAATTGGTCTAGAACATTAAATTTTACTATTTCAGTTCTGGCTGAGAAAAGGTTGATATGTCATTACTGGAAACAGCAGTGAGTGCCAGACACTGCAGAGTGAAAAGTTTGGAACAGTAAATAGTGAGACCTCAAATACCACAGGGCAAAGGTGTGCAGAAGTGTCAAATGCATCTCTGGGGAATGGTGTATTGATATAATCCTGAATTAGTTAAAGGCATTGAGATAATTCTGAATCCTTTAATGGCATACTACTTATCAGACAGCATTAAAAAAACCCAAAAAAAACCAAAAAAACAAACAAACAAACCATGGGGAAATCCTAGAATCATTAAAGCTGGAAAAGACCTCTAAGATTGTCAAGTTCAACCATCAACCCATCACCCACCATGCCCACTAACCCATGTCCCAAAGTGCCATGTCTACATATTTTTTAAATACCTCCAGGGCTGGTGACTCCATCACCTTCCTGGACAGGCTGGCCACTCTTTCAGTGCACAAGCTTTTTCTAATATCCAACCTAAACCTCCCCTGGCAAAACTTTAGGCCATTTCCTCTTGTTCTATCACTATTTCAGGTAGAAGGCTCTTAAATGGAAGCTGCAGTCTGAAAGCCCCTGCTCATGAATGTCACCACCACTTAGCATACAGCCAGAGCAGTGATCAGACACTCATGTGACTTGGAGAAAGGACCAGAACCTAGGTCTGTTTTTCTCCATTAGAAACTGGCCTGATCATCAAGTTTCAGCACTGTGTTCCCTGTCTCCGAAACATCAAAATAATTTGTTGCAAAAGCCTCATTCCAGCCAGGATAGCTCAACTTTTCCAGATCAGATTATTCTTCTGAAAAGGTTCAGTCACAGAAGACACTTAACATTCATCTTCCACACCTTGTGGCAATTATGGGCTAAAAGCAAAAAGTAAGCTAGCTTGATTGTTACCCATCCCAGTACTAACTCCACTGTGTCCTCTTCTGAGAAGCCTCAGAATCTGCCTATGTGGGTGGATGGAAGGCAGCTTTGGCAGCACCCTGATCCCTTCAGACATTGCTCAGGTGGGTAAAGCTGCATTATTCCAGTGCTGTGTCTACGTTACTAAGGCTAAATCAGGACACAGGTCAATCACTGAAGTTTCATCAGAGCTGGACTCAAAGCCAGTGTGTCCTTTCTTCACCTCTTACCATTGCGTGCAAGCCCAAGGCACAATCAAACCATCTAGGAGCAGGCAGCATTATCCTATATTCCATTAGAGGATGTTACCTTTCCATTTAATTAAAGGAAGGGAAAGAAATGTTGCAGCCAGGCTTACTAATCAGTCACTGTAAAAATACCTTGGCCAAAGTCCCACAGCTTAACAACAGTAATAGCCTTGCTTTCTGCATAGCTTCTAAGTTGATTGATAAAGCAAATGCCATCATTTTGATCAAGAAGGAAAAGAATACTTTGTTGAAAGTAGGCACTAAAGTGTTACCATGGCTGACATTTCATAAATAACTGAAATATTTTCTTTATTTTTTCACCATCTTCTTAAGGGTTTCTATCTTCTTAAAAGTTTCTATTTCATCCCTGTTCATATACATAAGCAAGGAGGAATATTCACAGAGTGACCAGCAAGAAGGCAAATGCCTTGAGAAGGCAATTCTCAAGAAGGTAAATGGTCTCCTTGGTTGCAGTAAAAAAGTGGTCAGCGAGTTAAAAGATGTTCTCCTCACACTCTGACATGGTGAGGCCAGTTGTGGGGTAATGAGTCAGGTTCTGGGCTCCCCACTTCAAGAAGAACAGGGAACTACTGGAAACAGTCTAGTGGAGGCTCACTAAGATGCTGAGACTGGAGCATCTCTTATGAAGAAAGGCTGAGAGAGCTGCATTTGCTCAGCCTGGAGAAGACTGAGAGTGCTGTAAAGAACTTCAAGAACTTAATTATAGTTAGAGTGAAAACCTGGGTTTTATGATGAAAACTCAAGTTATTTAATTGCAACAGAAAACTTCAGGACAGGAAGCATAGGGAAAAAAAAATAGATTAAAAGAAGATAAGCATTTGAGTCCTGGCAGAGCTGATCGTGCCATGTACTGCCTCTGCAGTTGGAAATGAGCAATTGCAATAATGTTAGAGAAAATGATCATTTTTGCTGCCTTCTCACAGAATATTTACAGCTGCTCAAAATGGGCTATGAAACATCCCCAGTCAGAACTGAGAAATAATTGCCGGGTCAGTGATAGCCACCAAAGCTGTAATGTTTCAAAGGCCATTTATGGTCAAGATTGTCCTTATTTAAGAAAAAAATCTAGCAAATGAAAGCGATTTCACACTCCTATTTACATTCTATAGGCTAAGGACACCTGATCAGGTTTTTACAGGTGGGCAGCAGCTTCTATCATCTCATCCAGTACAGCTGAATGTCCTCCACGTTCTCAAAGACACTCTGCCTTCAGCAGGTAGCTATTTGGCATCACATTGTCAGAAATGATCTGAAATTTGTGGGGATTTGACCACAGTTTCACCAAAACAATGCCCTTATTCTATTGGATGTTTTCTACCAGTCTGATCCATTTCTCCATACATTCTGTTTCACTGATCCCTCTGCAAATGTCATAACAAACTTGCTTATGGTCACATTCAGCACTGTCTGTATCTTAATAATATCTTGGATATCTCCCTCTTTGGCTGCTCTTCAGAAATAAATGTCAGTAATGGATTTAGCAATACCATGTACTGGCCTGAGCCACACAGGCTATAGCAGGAAGTTGTCCACAATTTGGTCCATAAAGACAGTAGCTCTCTGCATTTGAGGATTAGTTGATTTTTATTGTCTTACACTCCAGGAAGAATCTCTAAATCAATAAGTCCTTCTCAGCAGGAATGAAATACTCCTCCAAGGCATCTTCTAAACATATTTCTTTCACTTCCTAAGTGCTAAGAGTTCTCTGTGCTTATTAGAGATGACATCAGACATTTCCATCTAGCCAAGGTAAGAGCCTGCTGCCTCTGAAAGGGAAAAGTGTGCTCCTCTTCTTTCACCCTCCTCACAAACTCTTGCTTCTAGATCACTTTCAAGAAAACAGTAGAGAAACTAGGCAGAAACTGAATAGCTTGGCTGATTCACCATGCAACCAGGGGAAGAAATCCAAAGGAATATGCTCCTGGAGGTGGGGGGGGCGGGGAAGTGAGACAACAAAGGAAAGAAAGTTGAAAATTCTTTTGAGCTTTCTTAACTCAGCCTATGTCATGAAGTTACACTGTGCAACTCTGTTCTAACATAGCAAAAGCAAAAGCTGCTTTGTTTGGACCATATGGAGTGAGGCATAGAGTGAGGTTGCTGCTCTTTTTCCTGAAATTCTGAATTAACCTGTCTAAGACTTTGTATCATCCTATTCAGAATGGCAGTAGGGAAGACATGGCATGAACTCACAGTCTAATCAATTTACAGTTCAAAGAATCACAGAATGGTTTGGGTTTGAAGTGACCTTAAACGCCATCTAGATCCACCAGCCACTGCCATGAGCAGGGAGACCTCCTATTAGACCATCTTGCTCAACACCCCCATCCAACCTGGCCTTCAACACTTCCAGCTTTGGAGCCTCTAAAACTTCTCCAGGCAACATGTTCCAGTGCCTCACCATCCTAACGAGAAAGAATTTCCTCCTCATGTCTCACCTCAGTCCAGCTTCTTCCAGTTTGAAGCCATTCCCCCTCATCTTGTCACTACAGGCCTTTGTCAAAAGTCCCTCTTCAACTCTCCTGTATCCCACTTCAAATACTAGAAGGCTGCTAGAAGATCTCCCTCTAACTTTTTCTTCCCCACACTGAACAACCCCAACTGTCTCAGCCTGACTTCCTATCAGAGGTGCTTCAGCCCTCTGGTCATCTTCATGGCCTCCTCTGGACCTGCTCCAACAGTTCCACATGCTGGGGACTCTGGCAGCAGACACAAGACTCCAGGAGGGGTTTCAGAACAAACTCCATAAACATGCAACTTTTTCCTTTCATTTCCCTTTAAAGTTTCAATTTATATTTGCTGTGATCAAGACAATGTATATTGCAAACTCTAACCACAGTTTCACAATTCTAAATCAGATGAAGGTAACCTTGAAACAGCAGAATATTTTTATGATCTTTCTAACAATCTAAACAACTCACCCCAAAATTCACCAGTGACACTATTACTGTTCTCCCAAGACTGACTTTCAGAGCAATAAATGTTTCGTTGGAATTTATTTCTGCTTGTAAACAATACCCTGTCAGAAAGCCCTCACAAGAAAAAGAAAAATACACAAGCAGCAAGGAATTGTGAATTAAACAACACATTTTCATTCCTAAAGTCTGCTGCACACTTCCTCTGTCTGTAAACTTTATGGAATATTTTTGGTAGCCTGGATGCTAAGATGCTAAGTATATCAGCATTATATATATACATATATTATATATAAATTATATAAAAGTTATATAAGTTATATATAAGTTACATATGTTATAATATAAGTTGTATTAATAACTCGATGGTTCCATGGCTCAAAAAAGCAGAATAATGCATGGGAAAGAAAGTCATGCAAACTTTTGTGTGGTGAATCACATGCACTGAATGCAGGAAAATATGGAGATAGAGTTTTAGCTGTGCATTTGGAATCATTTGTCTCCTTTAACACCTGCAGTAACCTTTTGCTTCTACAAACAATGTAGGCTTTAATAGTTTCCATGGGCTGTAAAAATAAAACACACTTGTCTTTAAGAGAAAACTTGACTAAAAGGGATGGTAGGGCCAGTAAAAATTTCAGCAATGTTTTGCTTCACTCCATGTCCAGATTAAACCTCAGCTGTATTTCAGCCAAGATGCCACTTGTTGCCATGACTACAGCTAAAGCAAGAGGTATCGACAGACATGAATTGCACATTCCACATAAAGGATGAGTTATGGGTTAGCACAGAAAAAAGAGTAGTAAATGGCCTCAGTCTTCTGAGCCTCATGAATACAAACACCTCAGAACCAGCCTAGAGAGGATAGTTGTTCTGTTCAGAAAACATTCTAAGTCTGACCCAGCAGATCTCCTGGCCTTGAGTAGCTCACCCTGCACACTGGATCTATAAACACCATCTGCATGCATTGCAGAAACATTTCCAGAAATAAATGAGTCATACACCAGATCCGTATCAGACTTGTAGCAAATGATAAATAAAACAACAATAAGCTAATATCCTAGAATCTCTCCCAAGACTCATAAAGTAACAGTTTACATAACGTGGATAAAACACGCTCTGAGTTTTATTTTCAAGCTGACAACCAGCAGTAGGTTTCTAATACACCCTGGTGTTTCTAACACTTTACTGCCAGCCATGGTCAAAGTGATAGCTGTCAGCATACACCATTCTTGGATTTCCCAGAATCACAGATCTTTAGAGGTTGGAAGGCACCTCCAAAGATCATCAAGTCCAACCTCTCTGCCAAGGCAGGCTCCTCTAGCGTAGCTCACACAGGAACACATCCAGATGAGTTTTGAAAGTCTCCAGAGAAGGAGACTCCACAACCTCTCTGGGTAGCCTGTTCCAGTGCTCTGTCACTCTCACTGTAAGAAGTTTCTCCTCATGTTGAGGTGAAACCTACTATGTTCCAATTTGTAGCTGTTGCTCCTTGTCTTATTGCTGCTGACTACATTGCTGTTGTCTTACTGCTGCTGACTATTCACTCTATCTCTTATCATTTGTATAGATATCACAGAATGGTAGGAGTTGGAAGGAACATGTGGAGATCATCTAGTCCAACCCTCCTGCTAAAGCAGAATTATCTAGAGCAGCTTGCACATGAATGTGTCCAGGCAGCTTTTGAAAGTCTCCAGAGAAGGAGACTCCACGATCTCTCTGGCCAGCCTTCTTCAGTGCTCCAGCACTCTCTAAGAGGTTTCTCATTAAGTTTAAGTGAAACCTTCTGTGTTCTAGTTTGTACCCACTGCCCTTTGTTCTATCACTGGGCACCACTGGTACAAGCCCAGCCCCATAATCATAATCTTTACTATTCAGATATTTACAAACACTGATAAATCCTCTTTCAGTCTTCTCTTCCTCAGGCTAAAGACCCCCAGGTCTCTCAGCCTCTCCTCATTAGACAGATGCTCCAGTCTCATCACTTTCATGGCCTTCACTTGGATTCTTTCCAATGGTTCCCTGTCCCTCTTGAACTGGGGAGCCCAGAGTTGGACACAATGCTCTGTGGCCTCATCAGAGCAGAATAGATTAGGAAGAGAATCTCAATCTGCTGGCCACACAGACTTGAAAATTAATCAATAAATAATTTGCCATGGCTGTTAAACTGAACAGAGAAGGAAGAAACAGGACAGAAAACATTCTCTAAACCATACAAATCAGAGATTTTTCTAGTCTGCATAGGTCAAGAGGTTTCAGAGTCTAGAGAACACAAGTGGCTTGCATCATTATGTGTAGTTCTACAGCTCGTGGTATCTCTTATGACAAGATCATGCCTGAGTTAGAAGCAAACTTGGCAAAACCTGGCATGCAGGACAGAAAGATCTTATACTGCTCTCCAAAAGACCTTAGGAAGGCATGAACAAGGCAGATAAAAGGTGTCATGACAAAGAGACACAGAGGGGTAATTTCCCTGACTTGAAACCATCATTCCTTAAGAAGGTCAATCACTTTCTAGCCCATAAGTAAATGGTCAAAAGCCCAAAGGACCTTTCTGCAAACAGCAGTTACAAGCCCTGTGTCCTGGCTGAATCTCAGATGACTCATTGTTTTGAACCCTGAATTTACTGAGCTGAGTTCAGCTGAAAACTGAGCCTAAGATATTTATTTATTGGTTTGGTTTCATTGTTTTTTTTCTTTGCTTTTGTTGTTTTCTTTGCATGAAATATTTGCCTAACAAATATTTTCATGAGAAGCTGACATGCAAGGAATAACATGGCACTTTGGGATATGTTTAATGTGTATGGTGGTGTTGGGCTGACAGTTGGACTCAATGAACCTAGAAGTCTTTTCAACACTTTGGGATATGTTTAATGTGTATGGTGGTGTTGGGCTGACAGTTGGACTCAATGAACCTAGAAGTCTTTTCAACACTGGGATATGTTTAATGTGTATGGTGGTGTTGGGCTGACAGTTGGACTCAATGAACCTAGAAGTCTTTTCAGCACTTTGGGATATATTTAATGTGTATAGTGGTGTTGGGCTGACAGTTGGACTCAATGAACCTAGAGGTCTTTTCAACCAAAACAGTTCTGTGATTCTGTGAATTACATATAATGAATAAAATGCTGCTTTCCATAGGACAGAATGTAAAGATTGTTCAAGGCTATGCTACAGGTGTTTTGAGTGTGATTTCCAAATATGACAGTAAGGCCAGCTTCTGTCTCTAAACAGCATCTATACTGAATAAGACAGATGGATAACAGAGTACAAGAGTCATAGATGTGATGTAAACTTTCTAAAGAGGAAGTGGCTTTATTAACCAACTTAGGAAAAGATTTTGAAACATGAAGACAGAAGAATGCATTGAGATGCCTGCATCAGGAAAAAAGAATGAATTGATGAGAAAGTCATCTTTTGCAAATGATGTACAGGAGCAATATGCAGGAAAAGCACTAAGTAGAAAATCAGAGGTGCAAAGTTCTGCAAGGCTCCTGGGGAGACAGATTACCAAAGGATGGCATTTTCTGCAGTATGAGAAAGGAGAAGGGCACGTGCAGGTAAAAATAAATATAGTCAGTCAGGTGGATGATCCATGACTCTGTGAATAACTGCCCATCAACTTGAATACACTCTGCAAAAAATACAACAGTATTCTCACGAAAGATGCAACTCTCACTCCAAGGACTATGTCCTATTTCCCAGGACAAAGGTTATTCTAGGATGATTAAAAGTAAGGAGAGAATTGTGGTCCTGTTTGGTGCATTAGAAGAATTCACCTGGAATCAGAAACATTTGACTTTGCAATCTGAAGGGAAGCAAACTCAGAGAGAGAAATTAACTCAGGGAGAAATAAACATTGACAGTAATCATAGGACCATTTTAGTTGGAAAAGACCTCTGAGATCATAGAGTCCAACTATTATCTAACTCCACCAAGTCTGATGCTAAACCATGACCCTCAGCACCACATCTCTGAAGCTTTGAAACACCTCCAGGGATGGGGATTCAGCCACCTCCCTGTGGAGTCTGTTCCAGTTGTTCAGAACCCTTTTAGTCAAGAAGTTTCTCCTCATATCCATCCTAAACTTCTCCTGGTGCAACTTGAAGTCATTTCCTCTTGCCCTGTGTCTTGTTACTAGGGTGAAGAGACCAACATCCCCCTCAATTCAGCCTCCTTTCAGGGAGTTGTAAAGAGCAATGTGGTGTCTCCTCAGCCTCCTTTTCTTCAGAATAAATGACCCCAGTTTTCTCAGCTGCTCCTCACTGGACCTGTTCTCCTGACCATTCACCAGCTTTGTTATCTTCTCTGGACCCACTCCAGCACCTCAATCTCTTTCTTCATCAGATCAGCAGAAGCAAGTAAAACAAATTCAGATGTGGGTGCGATATCACAATAGCAGAGAAGGTAGACATTTGAAATACAAACCATAGACTCAAGTCTGTGAGAAATTCTTCTTGTGAAGCCTCTTCTGGATTTAAATCATGGCAAAGGGTTCAAAAGGACAATAGGGAGTTCTATTTTATAAAGATATGATTGCATAAATAATTTTATAAAGGTTTATAAATCGTGAGGTAAATCTATTACCTGACAGGTAAGAAGCAAACTCTGAGCAGAAATAAAGACTCCAGAGTGAATATATGTTTCTCCAGAGCATACCTAAAAAGGTGAGGCAATCACAAGCTGCTTTTCAAGACCAGACTTCAGTATCCAAGTCAAAAACTGCCGTCACAGGCTCACAGGATGTCAGGGGTTGGAAGGCACCCAAAGAGATCATTGAGTCCAACCTCCCTGCCAGAGCAGGACCATACAATCTAGCTCAGGTCACAGAGGAACGCATCCAGACAGGCCCACCAAATGGGTCTCACAAAATTCCAAAGTCTATCACCAAATTCCAAAGTCTATCTTCATCAAACAGAAGGCAGAGAGTCAGAATGAGGAGCAGTGTTCTGTAACTTCACAATGCAAGGTTTCATTAATGCAATCTCTTTCACTCTACGGTAAATACATCTTTCATTGGCTTCTGTCATGTTGAGCTTTTACACCCTGCTTTTACTATTTTAGCTGTGATACAGAAACCTTATTTTCTCTGCTCCAATTTATTTTTTGTCATTTTTATTACCAGCCTATCAAAATGGAGCACTCAAATTGTTCTGACCGAGCACTTAAAAGAAAACCCATTAGCGAGATGTTGAATTTATATTTATTCTTTCTGTGGGAAACAAAGACCTGAAATTCCAGATTCATCCTTTAGCAAGTACAATCTTTCTGCAGATCTGTGTAATCTGGTATAGGTGATTTTGCTCTGGCAGGGGGGTTGGACTGGATGACCTGTGGAGGACCCTTCCAGCACCTAACCTTCTGTGATTCTATCATTCAAATTCAACAATCAAAAATGGGAAAATGGGGGAAGGAATCATTTTTTAAACTGTAACACACAATTTTCTTGATGTGTGTCATGGTTTGACATGGTGCCTTTAAAAACACCATAGTTACAGACCTGCAGAAGGTCCAGAGCATCCAGGGGTGGACTGAAAAGAGTCATCCTTCATATTTCATTCCTATAATGCCTGCATCTCTATAAAACTGGCTGCAGAGTAAGTTTCTTGCCCTCTTCTCCTCTCCCTGTACCCTTATCTCCTGTTTTGGTATGGGGGAGAGTTTTTTGGCCTTGAGGCCTGCTGGCAGCCTAGGCCAAGCTACCTTTAAACTGCATCATTAGAGCCTGGGGTGGAGGGGGGACAGTAGCAAGGAGGCATGGCAGGGAGCATTCAGGCCTAGGATTCTGGCCTCATTGGAGGGAGGTTTGTGGAAGCTTCGACTTAATGGGCTTCTGTATTAAGCCCAGACCATGGCTTTTGTGAATTTCATATGCTTTGAACTGTAGCATTGTAGTTTATGAATAGCACTTCCATTCCAATAACATTCTCTATTTTGTGGTGGTTTGGGCCATGGTCCCTTAAGAAGACCACAGAGACACAGTCTTCCAGAAAGAGGTAGAGAGTCCCAAGGGATGGACCTGGTCTTCCCAGGATATTGTAACATCGTTAATCTATTCCACTTTCCAGTATCATAGCTTATAAAGCAGTGCCTTGCTGATATCTCTCTTCTTCTCCCAGCTTATCATAGAATCAAGCAGGTTGAAAGAGACCGCCAAGATCATCCAGCCCAACCTATCACCCAGCCCTAGCCAATCAACTAGACCATGGCACTAAGTGCCTCATTCAGGCTTTTCTTGAACGCCTCCAGGGACAGCAACTCCACCACCTCCCTGGGCAGCCCATTCCAATGCCAATCACTCTCTACATCAAGAACTTCCTCCTAACATCCAGCCTAGACCTCCTCCAGCACAACTTGAGATTGTGTTCCCTCATTCTGTTGCTGGTTGCCTGGCAGAAGAGACCAACCCCCACCTGGCTACGACCTCCTTTCAGGTAGTTGTAGACAGCAATGAGGTCTGCTCCGACCCTCCTCTTCTCCAGGCTGCACACCCCCAGCTCCCTCAGCCTCTCCTCACAGGGCTGTGCCCCAGACCCCTCACCAGCTTTGTTGCCCTTCTCTGGACACCTTCCAGAACCTCAACATTTCTCTTGAATTGAGGGGCCCAGAACTGGACACAGGACTCAAGGTGTGGCCTGACCAGTGCTGAGTACAAGGGCAGAATAACCTCCCTTGTCCTACTGGCCACACTGTTCCTGATCCAGACCAGGATGCCATTGGCTCTCCTGGCCACCTGGGCACACTGCTGGCTCATGTTGAGCTACTATCTACCAGCACCCCCAGGTCCCTTTCTGCCTGGCTGCTCTCCAGCCACTCTGTCTCCAGCCTGTAGCACTGCTTGGGGTTGTTGTGGCCAAAGTGTAGAACCCTGCACTTAGTCTTGTTATATCTCATCCCATTGGCCTCTGCCCATCCATCCAGCCTGTCCAGATCCCTCTGCAGAGCACTCCTACCCTCCAGCAGATCAACACCTGCTCCTAAATTGGTGTCATCTGCAAACTTACTGATGCTGGACTCAATCCCCTGGTCCAGATGATCAATAAAGATACTGAACAAGACCATTCGATATCATTCTCGTCCCTCCCCTTCTCCTCTCCTCAAGCAGAGCAGCGTCCCTACTTACCTCATAGTCTGTGTGGGGCAGACAACTTCTAGCCAGCAGGGAATTTTGAGATGTGTCACAAGGCCTGCTGAGGCCTTGTAGGCCTGAGGTGGGGAGGGCAGTTTTGGCCTACTCTAAGGCCTGCTGAGGCTGGGTGGGGTGGAAGATTCTAGATGGTTTTAGTCAGATAGAATTGGACTGGTTTGTGAATGTATTCATTCTACCTGAATGGTAGACCTTGGGAGGAAGTTCTTTCCAGTGAGGGTGGTGAGACACTTGCCAGGTTGCCCAGGGAGGTTGTGGCTGCTCCCTCCCTGGAGGTGTTCACGGCCAGGTTGGACGAGGCCTTGAGTGACCTGTACTAGTGGGAGGTGTCCCTGCCTATGGCAGGGGGTTGGAACTAGATAATCCTTGAGGTCCCTTCCAATCTTACCATTGTACAATTCTGTGATTCTATAATGCCTTCTGTACATATGTACTTGCAAATAGAGTCTCCCTTTAAACTTCCCATCAGTGTGCAGCAGTTTCATTTTTACTGCCCAAAAGAAGCAAATTATAGAATCACAGAATCATAGAATGGTAATGTTGGGTGCTTCTGCGCTCCACCACCTCCCTGGGCAACCTGTGCCAGTGTCTCTCCTAACATCCAGTTTCAATCTCCCCTCTGTCAATTCAAACCCGTTGCCTCTTATCCTGTCATTACAAGACCTTGTCAATAGTCCCTCCCCAGCCTTCCTGTAGGCCCCCTTCAGATACTGGAAGGCTACTATAAGGTCTCCTGGAAGCCTTCTCTTCTCCAGGCTGCAGAGCCCCAACTATTGTAGCCTGTCCTCATAGCAGAGCATAGCATATCATTTCTGTCCCTCAGTCCTGGGTAACTCATGGCCTTAAACTGGGACAATTTTTATCCAATCCTGTATAGAGTCTTCTTTAGGTACTTCAAGAGTAGTTTTAGAGCCTGTCTTCCTCCACTGCTTAAACAAAGACAATATGAAAGATTTAAAGAGACTGTCAGCTCATTCGACACCAGATTCTGACTCTGTCCCCTCCCAATATCCTGCATCCTCTGTCATCTCTGATTCTTTTTTAAACTTAGTTCAAGAAGACTTCTGCAAGACTGTGAACTACAGTTAGAGGCTGTAACGCAAACCACATCTGAATTAACACCTTACCTATGAAATTTGGGGAAATAATAATCAATTTCCTGCTTTATGGATTCAGACATGTCTCATCTTGATGGAGGCCGCTCTAATTAAGAAGCCTGAGGCTAGTTTCAAGGAGTGCATCAAAGCGTTTTATTAAAAAATGGGAGAAAAAAGTTTAAGGCTGGAGGAGTTGTAATTGTCATTCCTGCTTCAGATAATTGTTCACATTTTAATTAATGAATTGATAATTTCAATTAGAAAAAAAAAAATACCGAACCATAAATTATGGAAATACTTTGCAAAGCCTGAGGCCTGAGCATTTTTCAGTCAGGAGGATATTGCCAGAACTTGGCCTTACTCTTTCTCCTTGGCATGATGAATGCTTCAGCATTTGATAGCAAATGTCACCCTGAAGATTAAAGATATGGGTCTGAATCCCCAGGGAAAGGGATTTAGTCTTCTAACCCTCCCTCTGAACTCCTTGATAAGAAATAAGACACCCTCCCTCCTGCACTATGTTTTGTGGGACCCTGATCTACTGTGCTCCATGCAGAAAATGTTTTGCTTTGCATGCCAGGAGAGGTGAGGTGTGAAGCAGATGTTTACCCCTGTCCAAATGAAGTGTTTCTTGATGTTCAGAAAACAATTAACCTCATCTCCTGAGGAACTCTACACTGAAACTACTATTATTAGTCTACATTGCAGCTACTATTTCTACCCTACACTGTTTCAAAAATTACAGAATCACAAAATCACAGAATGTCAGGGGCTGGAAGGGACCTAGAAAGATGATACAGTCCAACCCCCATGCCAGAGCAAGATCACCTATACCAGATCACACAAGAACACACAAGAACCAGGCAGGTTTTGAGAATCTCCAGAGAGGGAGACTCCACAACCCCCCTGAGCAGCCTGTTCCAGTGTCCTGTCACCCTCACAGTGAAAAAAATTCCTCCTCATGTTTAAAGGAAACCTCCTATGATTCAGCTTCCACTCATTGTCCTATGTCCTGTCATTGGGCATCACCAAGCAGAGCCTGACTGCATCTTCCTGTCACTCACCCTTTACATATTTATAAATATGATGGGGTCACCTCTCAGTCTCCTCTTCTCCAAGCTAAAGAGTCCCATTCTCTCGACTCAATTCTTTCCAGTGTGCCATGTCACCATAAAACTTGCATTTCAAGGCCCAGGATGGTGTTCTGGGTGGTGAGATGTGGCACTGGGTATATTTCCAGCCATCCACTGACTGCCTCCACCATTGTGAGCACATGGTGCTCACCTTAGTAGGTTTGTTGGAGTGTGATAGAGTCACTGCCAGGATTCCCCATATTTATAGTTCAGCCATCACCCCCTATAACACTGACACTTGGCTTTCTTGCTTGCAGTGTGTTTCACATTTGTGGATAACCTGCAGAATTGTGCCCATGGTTAAGCCCACCTTGTGATCTCAAGCCCCTTGCATCTCTTCCTTGATAACCTTAGGTGTCATGGGTCTACTGAGCTGTAAATAATTCACCCTCACATTGCCAGTCCAAACGCACCTGAGCCACTCCAATCTTAGTGGCCTGATCCACCTGTTGGTTGATGCCCTTCAGTGGTCCAACTCTTGGGTACATGGGCATCCACATGATGTATTTTCACCAAATATTTTACTAGTTTGACAGGATTCTGCACTTGTTCAGGTGTGAAATTCCACAGCATTGGAAGTGACCACTGCCCTAGGTCCACACTTTCCCCACACACTTTGTCACTTCCAGCCTCAAGACAGATCTCTGTGTGGTATTCTTGGGAAAGATTTGTGTTACTCTAGCCAAGATCTGGGACACACTTAGGAGCCATCAACTAACTGGTAAAGGAGACCCTGAGAGTCACAGTTTTGGATAAACACTAAAATGATCACTGATGGAGGAGCCAGTTTGAACCACCCAAAAAGTATTCTGTTTTTAAAAGCAGCTGTAGAGCATAGATATATTGCAATGAAAGGCATATATATCTTTACAGCTATGAAAACTGTGACTTACAAGTTTGCATTTCCTTGTTTGTTTCTTAATTCAACATATGCAGAATAGACAAAAACAACCCTGAGTCATTCTACAGCATTGTTACTCTCTGTCTAACCAAAAGGAAACCATTTTGGCTCACCTCATAGAAATGCTGTCTAGGACTCATAGGCATCCTCGTTCAATTCCTGATTAATAACGTTCAGCCTGTGCACACACCCCAGAGTTAAATCTCCAGATGGGAAGGAGGAAGGCTTTGCTAATTAGTTAAGTCTGCCCTCATATCAGTCCATCCCTTGGCAGATGTACAGTGCTCTGCCTCTCAGCTATTCTGCAGTTTCTCAGCTCCTGCACAATTTACTGATGCTGCAGTTGGCCGTTTCCCAGACACATTATCTTTACCTGTTGGATCCAGGGATGTTTTCAGGCTCCGTCCTCTGAGGCAATCATCATACAGATTAATTACATTGATCAGTCACCTCAGACCTGAAGAATTAGATGAATCTGTCTTTAATCTGAAATAAAATTTTAAAATAGAACTAAAAATCCTGTAATTCATGTAACAGATATCAATTACATAAACCTCATTAGTGCATATATCAGAGTAATTTATGCTGTGCTATTGCAACCGATCAGTTCACCTCCAGATCAAGCCACTTATGTTGATGGTTGGACTTGATGATTTTGCAGGCCTTTTCCAACCAAAACAATTCTGTGATTCTGTAATTCCATACTATCACTATTCTTTGACTTCACCTAGATGCAAAAATTGCAGCTTCATTTTGTCAAAAATGGAACAAGCACTTCTTCCTTCATTTCAACAGAAGCATTATGTACTGTTTGCTGGCAGCTTTGTTAAGCCAAGTCTGGATTTAGGTGTCTCATATGCAGTCATCTGTAATTATGTTTAGATTTTCCAGTTTGTTTGTTGGTTTTGTGGGGTTTTTTTAATATCTGTAGTAAATGTTTCCTCAATCAGTGAGACTGCCATCACAGCGCCTAAGACTTTGGATCTTTCAACAAGGAACAAAATGCCAGTATCTGTGCTATTTTGTCTTTATACATTTTAAGAAGGTTCAAAGTGAAAAATTGGGGGGGGGGGGGAAGTAATAAATAATACATTTAAAAATAATATGAAAATGCTATTTTATGTTTTCCTCTTTGGATATGTTCATTGACAGGAAAATCTTTTAGAATATGAATCTGCAGCATTACATTAATCTTATCAGACACTATTCCATAGGGGTTGGACCAGATGACCTCTTGAGGTCCCTTCCAACCCAGTGCATTCAATGATTCTCTTGTTCACATGATAAAATGCATTTGTAAGCTTAGAAAACAGTAGTGCCTGGAAGCACTAAGTCTTGTGCTGTGACTGGAACACAACTAGATGCAACAGCCCTTGTAGCTAGTGTCAGCTCTGGCCAGAAATTATAGCACACAGCAGTATATGAATCACAGGATCATAGAATCGTTCAAGTTGGAAAAGACCTCTGAGATCATCAAGTCCAACTGTCAACCCAGCTCTAGCATGCCAAAGAAACCACATCCCAAAGTGCCATGTCTACGTGGGTTTTGAACACCTCCAGGGATGGTGACTCCACCGCCTCCCTGGGCAGCCTGTTCCAACACTTGACCATTATTTCACCAAGGATTTTTTTTGTGATACCCAGGCTATGAGACACAAGAGCTTCCCTTGTATACACTAAAAAGTGTGAGATGCTGAGTGCCACTCTTAGCAAGGCTTAGAAAGTATTTACTTCTGTTGCTCTAAGTGCACTAATAAGTACAAACATGCTCTGGCTCTGAATCTTCTGCTAAAATATTCTCAGACACAGGATTCTAAAGGATACCATCCTGACTTTACAAATCCCCAGCCACTTAAAATAGGGTTGTTTACCTCCATTATGTCTTCCTCCATGCTTTATAACAGCAGAAATGAATGTTGATGGTAAATGATCCCAGCAGTTAAGTTTAATCCTCAATAAACAACCATAATTTCTACAAAATGAGCCTATTCTGTCATTCTACAGAACCGTATGTATTTATTTATTTCACTGTTATTTCGCTACTTCATTTTACATCAGATACTCTCTTTTTTTTGGTCTTGTCTCCTCTTCAGCTATGATAAGGTTCATAGCTACATCACGGGGTAAAGCACCACTGATGACAGATGGTTGATTAAAATCACGGACACAGATTAAGCAAGGAAAAAGTTGGAGGGCTGAAAGAGGCAATTAAAATGGCAGCTTGCTCAAGAAAGCAGAAGAGAGGTCATTTGTGCCCTTAAGAAATGTATTAAGCTACGCTACAGTAATCAAGATACCCAACTGCTCAATTGTTAGTGACAGAAAATCCACTCTCTGTGTGGGTATTTTCCATCAAAATCAGCTCTCAGGTTTGATTCAAGATATGCACTGGTCTTAGACTCATAGAATCATAGACTTGTAGGTGTTGGAAGGGCCCTCTGGAGATCATCTAGTCTGACATCCCTGCTAACACAGGTACACCTAGATCAGGAGTTTTCACAGACTTAGAGGAATAGCTCAGTCAGTTCTCCCAGAAAGACCATCAAAGTCATAGGATCACAGGATGTTAGGGGTTGGAAGGGACCTCCAGAGATGATGGAGTCCAACCACCCTGCCAGAGCAGAACTCTAGCTCAGGTAGCACAGATAGGTCTTGAAAGTCTCCGGAGAAGGAGACTCCGCAGCCTCTCTGGGGAACCTGTTCCAGTGCTCCATGACCCATACAGTAAAGAAGTTCTTCGTCATGTTGAGTTGGAACTCCCTGTGCTGTAGTTTATATCCATTACCCTTTGTCCTATCACGGGATGCAAATGAGAAGAGTTTGTCCCCTCCCTCTTGACAGTCAGCCTCAGATATTTATAAATATTGATTAGATCCCCTCTAAGTCTTCTCTTCACCAGACCAAAAAGTCCTTCTGTTGGACTCCTTCAAGTAGATCCCTGTCCCTTGTGAACTGGGGAGCCCAAAACCGAATGCAACATTCCAGGTGAGGTCTCACCAGGGCAGAACAGAGGGTGAGGAGAACCTCCCTTGATCTGTCGGACATGGTCTCCTCAATGCACCTCAGGATCCCATTGGCCTTCTTGGCCACAAGGGCACATTGCTGTCCTAGAGTGCTTGTTGCAGCTGTGGTGGTCCATTTTAAATACAGGGAGCATCACCAAAAATTTGCCATCTTAAGCAGTCAAAGGGCACCGTGATGATTCTATTTTCTATTTTACAGAAAGCTATCTGACAATTTAATGAGCATCTTCAGAAGTAGTCTTGGATAGCTAGATTTCTAATGGCCAAGTTGGGAATATACCAACAAAATGCCTTTGAATGCAACTTTACTTTATCTTCTAGAAACATGACTGATTAGAATCAGAAACCAAAACATAATATATTTTGCTTGCTTGAAGAAATTTAGAAGAAAAATTAGTCAAGAGAAAGAACTAGGACCAAGCTAGGTGCATTGCTGCTGATGATGAATATTCTGTTTCGTTTCCTTTACTATGATATTTATTTTTACAATCATTATCATCACAAAATTGCAGAATCGTTGAGGGTTGGAAAGCAACCCTGGAGGTCATCTGGTCCAATGCTCCAAGGTCACCTACAGCCAGTTGCCCAAAACCATGTCCAGATAGTTACTGAATGTCTCTAAGGATGGAGACTCCTCCACAACCTCTCTGTGCAACCCGTGTCAGGGCTCAGTCACTCTCACAGGGGAAAAAAATGTTTCCTAATGTTCAGAGGGAACCTCCTGAGTTTCAGCTTGTGCCCACTACCTGTAGTCTCATCATTGGGCTCCACTGAAAAGAGCCTGGCTCTGTCTTCTTTTCACTTTCCTTTCAGGTATCTGTAGATACTTACAAGAGCTCCCCAGTCTTCTCTTCTAGGCTCACTTCTCTCAGGCTTTACTCACATGTAAGAGATTCTCCAAGTCCTCTATCATTATTTGCACACTGTCTCCAGTATGTCCATACCTCTCTTGTACTGGGGAGCTCGGAACTGGATTCAGCAGTCCAGTTGTGGCCTCACCAGTGCTGAGTAGAGAGATGTCTGGTGCAACTTGAGGCCATTTCCTCTCATTCCATCATTTGTTACAGAGGGAAGAGATTGACACCCACCTGGCTCCAACCTCCTTTCAGGGAGTTGTAGAGAGCCAAAAGGTCTTCCCTCAGCCTTCTTTCCTCCAGACTAAACACTCCAGTTCCCTCAGGTGCTCCTCACAAGACCTATTGTCCAGATCCTCTGTGTACTTAATACACAGGCAAGTCCCACATATTAAAAACAAAACCCAAAAACCACCCACAGAGAAACCCAACAAACAACCGGAGCCTGCCAGATTCAGTTAGAGTGAAACAAAATGGTGCTGAGTATACTCCACAAAGCTAAGTATACTCCACAAACCTCATTATTTAATTTGCATTTGGGCTAATTTGAGAAGTTAGTGACATCCCTTCTTATCTCTGACACTTGCTGATCTCAATATGCAGTGTCCCTTGTCATTCATGGAGCAAGAGATTGTTTCCTTTCCAAAATTCTTTTTCAGAATTTAAATTTAAGATTTGGTTGGATGCTCCTGAGTCCAATAAATGTCCTAGCAATCCTTATACCTACAGAGAAGATATTTTGTGAACTGTGAACAGAAACAACAGATCAACCTGCTTTCAGGGCCCAGTTCCACAGAATCACAGAATTGTAAGGGTTGGAAGGGACCTCAAGGATCATCTAGTTCCAGCCCACCTGCTATGGGCAGGGACACTTTCCACCAGATCATGTTGCCCAAAGCCACATCCAGCCTGGCCTTAAAAACTCCCAGGGATGGGCCTTCCACCACCTTCCTGGGCAACCTGTTCCAGTGTCTCACCATCAAAATCATTACTTCCAGTTTTATAATATGGTGTCCTTAATTCCACAGGTCTTTTTAATGCAAATATTTCACCCTCTTGATTCTGTCTGTTGCCCTGTGCCTGGGCTCAGGTGGAGCAAACTGACATGACCCAGTTTGAATGTGTTTCATAGAATCATAGAATCACAGAATGGTAAGGTTGGAAGGAGACCTCAAGGATCATCTAGTTCCAACCCCCTGCCATAGGCAGGGACACCTCCCACTAGTACAGGTTACTCAAGGCCTCATCCAACCTGGCCTTGAACACCTCCAGGGAGGGAACAGCCACAACCTCCCCGGGCAACCTGTGCCAGTGCCTCACCACCCTCGCTGTAAAGAACTTCCTCCTAACATCTAGGAGGAACTTCCTCCTAACATTTCTAGTTAGACTACAGAAACAAAACTGCTCTCCAGTGTGCACTGCCATCAATCTTTATCCAAAATATTGATTGGATGGAAGATTTCTGAAAGGCATCTCTGTACAGACAGGGAAGTTCAGAGTGATGGAAAAAACTTTCTTCTCTGCCATGAAAAATGAGGAGTACGAGGACAGAATGGCTGTGAGACCTTTCTCAAATTCGGGTACCAAATTCAAGCTCCTGAGTTGGTGTTAACAACCAGTATCCTTTAAAAAATCCAACAAACTTCACCTACAACTTTCAGGCCAAAGTGTCTTTCCCTAACAAAGCTCTGAGATACAGAAGGGTAGCACAGCAATAGGCACCTCAGTGCAAAAGGTTTAACACCAGGAAAAGGTCAAGACAAATAAGACAGAGTTCAGATAAGATGGACATACTACTCTCTTCTCATTTGTTGCTAAGGGTTTATGTAAAGCTCTTCTTATGAGGAAATCAAGATAAAATTAGGGTACTTCTCAAAACAGATCAAGGGCAATAGAAACTGATGGTCAAGCACATTAAGCCAGCATGAATTCTGAGAGGTAATACAGGTACAGATCAAACTAACAGATTTGGGGACAGAACAACATCAACACAAGTGACAGAAGAGGAGGCTCAGGGGGGACCTTATTGCTCTCTATGACTACCTGAAAGGAGGTTGTAGCCAGGTGGGGGTTGGTCTCTCCTCCCAGGCAACCATGACCTAACAAGGGGACACAGTCTCAAGCTGCCCCAGGGCAGGTTTAGGCTGGATGTTACAAGTCCTTCACAGAAAGAGTGATTTGCCATTGTAATGGGCTGCCTGGAAGCATTTAAAAAAAGGCTGGATGTGGAACTTCGTGCCATGGTTCACATTATTAGATGGTGTTAGATAATAAGTTGGACTTGAAGATCTCAAAAGTCTTCTCCAACCTGGTCAATTCTGCTATTCTGTGATTCCGTGACATCATTTATTGGCAAGATCTGTTGCCATTCTTACATCACCTTATTATTAATATGCTACCATGTGAAATCAAGTCTGGAGGGGAAAAAAAAAAACAGCTCTGATCTTCAAAATGGAATTCATCCAGCCTGTGTGGAATAACAACTAGATGTTGGAATTAGAGATGCTGCGGGTGTCATCCAGCAATCTGTGCCCAGCGTAGGCTAGCTGGCAGGATACAACGGGAGGCTTTGAATTGCTCCCTGGTGTTAAGAGAACCACTGACTCACCTAACATATAAAAACGGTAAGTTAGAAATCTCTTGTAGCCTGAAACTCTTTCTGTTACCTAATTGTAGAAAGTGCATGATAAAGCAGGTTCAACAGCACTTGCCTTGGGTTCTCTTGCCCAGAATTGATGCTGGTAAAATACATCAACCCAAAGCAGCATGTGAGGGAAGACAGTTGAAAGGCAGTGGGTGTGCCCACTGGACCTTTCATACAGCACCAAAAACATCACAGTTTGAAGCATTTCTTGTCTTCAACCCTCCTTTGTTGCTTCTTGCTCCCTGGAAGCATAGAATCATCAAGTTCTACTGTTGACCCAACACCACCATGCCCACTAAAGCATGTCCCACAGTGCCATATCTACACGTTTTTTGGACACATCCAGGTGCTCCAGTGTGTTTCATTGAAGTGCTCTAAAACATCCAGTAAAGACCTAAAGAGATACAGATGTGATGAGCAAGCATCTGCTCTTGCTTTCACTGGTTTATTTAGATTGGGTATTAGGGAAAAATTCTTTCCTGCAAGAGTGGTCAGGCATTGAAACATTCTGCCCAGGGAGGTGGTGGAGTTGCCATCCCTGGAGGTATTCAAAACACATGTAGACATGGGATGGAGGAAGTTCTTTACAGTGAGGGTGCTGAAACACTGGAACAGGTTGCCCAGAGAGGTTGTGGCTGCTCCCTCCCTGGAGGTGTTCAAGACCAGGTTGGATGAGGCCTTGAGTGACCTGTACTAGTGGGAGGTGTCCCTGCCTATGGCAGGGGATTGGAACTAGATGATCCTTGAGGTCCCTTCCAATCTTACCATTCTATGATTCTATGATTCTATGGTTTAGTGGCTGTGGTGGTGTTGGGTTGACAGTTGGACTTGATGATCTTAGGTCTTTTCCAATTTTAATGATTCCACAATTTTGATCTGAGTTCAAAATTCCTTTTTGGAAACATTCACATTATTGAAAATAAGATAGTATTTAAAAGATGTCTTTTTGGAGACCCTCAGCTTCAGATTCTATCCTTTTTGACTCTCACTTTTCTGAGGCAGGACACAGCACAGACATTATCTCATAAGAATTTTCAGCAGAGAACTGCTGCCTTTAAATTATCCAAAGTAATGCCTGCCTTTTTTATGCTTCAAGTTAAATGTTGGTGTGACAGTTCTTCATTTTTCAGCAGCTTTATCACACACAGATTGCTCTCTGTCAATGACTCATTCATTTGTGCCTGCTCTGATGCATTAAGATTTCATGCTACCACTTTTTTTTGTTTCCTCTGGTTTTTTTTCTCCTGTGGCTAAGTTTCATGAATAACTGGTTTAGAACAGCTCAGATTTTTTTTTTTCTTCAATTCTTCAATTTTCTTCAATGAAATTTCCATCAATCTTTTTTTCTTCAGTTTCCTTCATTTCAAGGAAGAGGACTCAGGTAATTCACAATTCCTTTTAAGATACTGATGTAAGTTTTTTAATTTATATCAAGTCTTTGAAAGTTATGAGTGTGCTTACATTTCTTTATTGGATTTTCAATCAACTAATTTTGAGTTTCATTAGTTTTAACATTTTTGCCTACTAAACTTAGTATCCTTTTCTTTTTTTTGTTTTCTCTCTCTCTAGCCATATCATAATTCTAAATTCTACAAATTGCTGAGCAATTTCTGGGAGACAAATTATGCTTCATTTATTTTTTCATTCATGAAGTTTATGACACCCATTAGCTAATTTGATAGAATCATAGAATCATTAAGGTTGGAACAGACGACAAAGGTCATCAAGTCCAANCCCTGGAAGCATAGAATCATCAAGTTCTACTGTTGACCCAACACCACCATGCCCACTAAAGCATGTCCCACAGTGCCATATCTACACGTTTTTTGGACACATCCAGGTGCTCCAGTGTGTTTCATTGAAGTGCTCTAAAACATCCAGTAAAGACCTAAAGAGATACAGATGTGATGAGCAAGCATCTGCTCTTGCTTTCACTGGTTTATTTAGATTGGGTATTAGGGAAAAATTCTTTCCTGCAAGAGTGGTCAGGCATTGAAACATTCTGCCCAGGGAGGTGGTGGAGTTGCCATCCCTGGAGGTATTCAAAACACATGTAGACATGGGATGGAGGAAGTTCTTTACAGTGAGGGTGCTGAAACACTGGAACAGGTTGCCCAGAGAGGTTGTGGCTGCTCCCTCCCTGGAGGTGTTCAAGACCAGGTTGGATGAGGCCTTGAGTGACCTGTACTAGTGGGAGGTGTCCCTGCCTATGGCAGGGGATTGGAACTAGATGATCCTTGAGGTCCCTTCCAATCTTACCATTCTATGATTCTATGATTCTATGGTTTAGTGGCTGTGGTGGTGTTGGGTTGACAGTTGGACTTGATGATCTTAGGTCTTTTCCAATTTTAATGATTCCACAATTTTGATCTGAGTTCAAAATTCCTTTTTGGAAACATTCACATTATTGAAAATAAGATAGTATTTAAAAGATGTCTTTTTGGAGACCCTCAGCTTCAGATTCTATCCTTTTTGACTCTCACTTTTCTGAGGCAGGACACAGCACAGACATTATCTCATAAGAATTTTCAGCAGAGAACTGCTGCCTTTAAATTATCCAAAGTAATGCCTGCCTTTTTTATGCTTCAAGTTAAATGTTGGTGTGACAGTTCTTCATTTTTCAGCAGCTTTATCACACACAGATTGCTCTCTGTCAATGACTCATTCATTTGTGCCTGCTCTGATGCATTAAGATTTCATGCTACCACTTTTTTTTGTTTCCTCTGGTTTTTTTTCTCCTGTGGCTAAGTTTCATGAATAACTGGTTTAGAACAGCTCAGATTTTTTTTTTTCTTCAATTCTTCAATTTTCTTCAATGAAATTTCCATCAATCTTTTTTTCTTCAGTTTCCTTCATTTCAAGGAAGAGGACTCAGGTAATTCACAATTCCTTTTAAGATACTGATGTAAGTTTTTTAATTTATATCAAGTCTTTGAAAGTTATGAGTGTGCTTACATTTCTTTATTGGATTTTCAATCAATTAATTTTGAGTTTCATTAGTTTTAACATTTTTGCCTACTAAACTTAGTATCCTTTTCTTTTTTTTGTTTTCTCTCTCTCTAGCCATATCATAATTCTAAATTCTACAAATTGCTGAGCAATTTCTGGGAGACAAATTATGCTTCATTTATTTTTTCATTCATGAAGTTTATGACACCCATTAGCTAATTTGATAGAATCATAGAATCATTAAGGTTGGAACAGACGACAAAGGTCATCAAGTCCAACCTCCTACCCAACAGCTCCATGACTACTAGCCAATGTCCCAGACTGCCACGTCTACATGTATTTTGAACACCTCCAGGGATGGTGGCTCCACTGCCTCCCTGAGCAACCTGACCACTCTTTCTGGAAAGAAATTTTGCCTAACACTCAGCCTAACCACCCCTGGTGCAACTTGAGGTCATTTCCTCTCATCCTATCACTTGTTACTAGAGAGGAGAGACCTACAGTGACCTCACAACAACCTCCTCTCAGTGTTTCATTCAAATTAAATTAATGGAAATCAAAATTAATTTTTTTAAGCAACATCCAGGCTTCTGAGTTCCATTACAGTTATTCCTTTGGCAAACACATTAAAGGATGTGTTCACAAAATGTGTGCTCTGCCTTGCAATTAATGTTTAGTAGTGCTCCAAATGCATGAATTGGTGTCCTGTGTGACTGATTAGGCAGCATGACAGATGGCTTCAATGCATTTTGGTTTAAATATGTGGTTTTAACTGATTGCAAAGGCATCAGAATGATTGGCTGAAGTGTGGCAGGTTCTCATAAATACACTTAGCATAATGGATTGTCTGCATGACTCAGCTAATTCAGGACTACTATTGATTAGAAGATGCTAAACCAGCAAAGCCAGGGCTTTTCAAAGTAATTACTTATTCTGCTTCTTTGTGAAGTTTATTTCTTACTGCACTGTCCCCTGCTTGGCTGGGACCCATCTGTAGGTCAGCTCAGCGACTGGAAGGCAAAGGTTGATTCTGCCATGTTGCCCTTATTAGGGTCACACAACCTCCCAAGCAATGACTCTGAGGACTAGCATCAGACAACATATTGGGTCACTTATCAGTCAACAAAAGAGTGATACTGTACTCTGGCTGGTTAGAAACACAGGGTGAAAAATATTTACAGTGTCTTTCCTGAGCTCCCCTGCAGAAGGCCAACTCTAGAACTATAAAATCCCTGAAGCAGAATCTCTGTTTTACAGACTGTGAAGCAGCTAGCACATTTCTGTTGTGAACCCATGATAAACAGGAATCACAACCAAACTCATGGTCACAGTTAAAATCATAGAATGGTAAGGTTGGAAGGGACCTCAAGGATTATCTATTTCCAACCCCCCGCCACAGGCAGGGACACCTCCCACTAGCACAGGTCGCTCATGGCCTCGTCCACCCTGGCCTTGAACACCTCCAGGGAGGGAGCAGCCTCAACCTCCCTGGGCAACCTGTGCCAGTGTCTCACCACCCTCACTGTGAAGAACTTCCTAACATCTAATTTAAATCTCCCCTCTTCCAAGTTGCTATAAATTGTGCCATGAGCTGGGAACAGGTTTGGAAAAAACAGGAAATAGCTGACCCTGGAACATATTTGACTCAGAAAATACAGTACAAACCCCCTATTTATTTTCCATCCCATGAGAAATGTTTCCCACTCAGAAATAGACATTTCATGTTGTACACCCAACATACTCTACTGACAAGTCTTTCAAGACTTAATTAATGAAGGTCACTGGTGAAAAAATTAATTCAACCCATTTTTAGGTTGTCCAGTGTCTCTAGGAAATACCTTGATGCTTGAAATTCAGTCCCTTTTGCATACTGCCTTCATCAGTGAAGCTGGAATATGTTACAGCATACTTAGACATTGCTGAGCATGCCCAGTGTGGCCACAGAGTTGATGTCTAAGCTACACAAACATGATAAACTAAAAGAACTGGTCAGAAGGTATCACCTTATTCTATCACAAGGATTGTGCCCATCCTCATTTTACTCACAGTAAGAAAATGAAAGGGAATACAAGACACTGGAATAAGTAATTTACCAATGTTTGGTTCTGGAAGAGAGGAGGTTTGAAAAAAAGAAAGTTTCTAGGCAGTGAGGTGAACTAACATCTAAGGCTATGAGAGGTCCAAGCCAGGTGCCTCCACAGGAAATTTCATTTACTTACAGATACTACTCTTTGAAAACATCTGCTACTTACTCTATCATTCCTGAAGGAAAAGAAAGACCAGGATTTGTCCATAAACATAAGAACACATCAGAAAAGCCTGAAATAACACAATAGTCCAATCAGTTGTTGGGGCTTTTTTTATTTCTCATGGGCAAAAGAATGTCATGTATACTCAATTGAATTCCAGTTGAAAATGAGTAACAGCAATCATGCCAGATATTTTGCAGATAGACTTTAAATCTCTGTGGTTTAGTAGTGAGCTTGCAGCATTCTGGTTGTTCACTGATGGCATTCAACATTAGATCCTAACAAAATACAATGGATGGAACATTAAAATGAGACCCAACAAATGAAGGAGAAGTTCAGGCTGCAATAGTCAATGCAATTCAAAGTGCAAGCTAAGTATAGAGACTGTATTGAAAATCAGTATAACATTATATAGGATATGAATCTGGTTGAAGATAGAATTTCAGGAAACCCTACTTATACATAAAATCTGACTTTAAAATCCCCTTATTTGCCACACAAGGTATGTCACACACTATGACAAAAATAGGAAAGGAGGAAGTTCTTTATTCTGAGAGTGGTGAAACACTGTGACAGGTTGCCCAGAGAAGTGATGGAGGACCCATCCATGGAGACACTCAAAGTCAGGCTTGATGAGCCCTGAGCTAGTTAAAGATGTCTCTACTCACTGTAGAGAGTTGGACAAGATGACCTTTGAAAGTTCCTTAACTCAATTCATTCTATGATTCTAAGACCTTAAGTGTGTGAAGGTACCAGCAGTAGTTGCAGACAGTATCATTATTACACTGCTATGACACCAGTTTAAAGTGCCTCACTGCTTGCTTTGATACAAAGGTAACTGCCTTTGGTAACACCTAAACATCCTTGATCAAAGCAAAAGCATGAAAGGGTGTTCTTAAGTTAGGTCAGGACAGCAGCCCTGAAACTGTGATCTCAATCCTGCCCCAGCATTGAAACCTGTGATTCTGAAGCTGGAAATGCTTGCAGATGCTTCATGTGATTGTTGGCATTCACCAGTGCAGAAACACTGTGGTGTGAGACAGGATGGCATTCCATACACTATCCATTCCATACACTATCCATTGAGTTCCATCAATGGAATGATGGAACTCAAATAAACAAGAGGAAATCTCAGTAAGGGAGATGCAAAAGGTAATGTTTGAATTGGGAAGAAGATTTTAAAGCCTTTTTTAAAAGCTTTCTATTGGATGCTCTACCTCTGTAAAGCTTTTACTGTCTTTGAAAAGGAGGTAGAGGAGAAGAGAAACCAGGAAAGGAGATCCATGCCTAAGGACAGCAATCCTTTGGGGTTTTGAGATGGATATAGGAAGAGAGATCCGCTTGATTGCACGTAAAGAAGGTTGTGGGAGGAAAGATATCAGCAGAGCTGGGAGAAAGATCAAAGGTGCTTCATGCACTCCTAAAGTGATCAAGAAAAAAGAAAAGAATGTTTATTTAGGAGCCAATGGAGACTCAGGATTTAATATAGAGCAACATATGATCACTAGCATGTTTTCAACACAATCTGGTAAGGGACCAATAAAGAGCAGGGAACTACCATAGCAAATCTGACACCACAGGCTACACAAGTAGGCTAGAAACTAGGGTTTTTAGAATAAAATAATAAACATGAGTATATTATATTTAATATACTTTATTATAGAATAATGGTTATTATTATAATAATTATTATTAGTATTACTGTAATTGTAATATTCTTATTCTAATAAAGAATACTCTATTAAACTCTAATAAGATTCTAATTCATATTCTTCTATGAATAATAATTCCTGCCTTTACATTCATTTTAAAACACTTAAATTCATTTTTAGGTTGGGCAAAAAGTCTTTCTGGCATTTTCTTTGTCCAGACTTAGATCGCTTTTCCACTCACAATACTCTTGTTTCTTTCCATCCTCAAGGTCTGTATGACAACTTTAGGCTTCAGTGAAGAGTTTTTAATTTACTTCAGTAAGGAATTGGGGAACAAAAAGATTTATCAAGGAGTGAAAGTGATTTTCTTTCTTCCCACTATATTAAGTCTCCTGAGAAAGAGCACTGTACTACAGAAATAAATGAATAAAGAAGCACACCTAATATTTCCTAACTCTTTTCAATGCTTGACACTAAATATAAAATTGTCTATAGGGAAATTAATAAAAATTGTGTGAAGCTTCAGCCTTCTAAATGTATTTACCAAGTAAACCTCTGCTTGTTATTTTATTACTGGGAGTAGAAAATGTTTCTCTTTTATAGCTCTATTGAGGGTTCAGAAATTCAAACAAATTGTATTTTTTCCCTTCTATGACCACATAATTCATCAAGCCAGGGCCTTGCTCCATTTATTACATTATTTTTCCATGCATGAAAATCCATTTGCTGCTCTGCTTCTTATTGAAAATAGTAATTTCCTGGGTGGATGCATATCTGTTATCATATTGGAGTCCAGTATGATGAGCCTTAGTGCAAAACACTAACACACTCACTTCCCTTCAATGACACTAGAGCAATGGTAACAGCCTCTTGGTTTGCTTCTGCTTTAATGAAACAAACCCAAGAAAATAATAAAAATTAAGACCTTTCAAGACTGGATGATACTGAGTATAACTTCCACCCTTTTCATGTCTGTAAGTTTCTTTTCTAAGTTGTAGAATCATTTAGGTTGGAAAAGACCTTTGAAATTGAGTCAAATCATAAACCAAACACTGCCAAGTCCACCACTACATCATATCTTTAAGTGCCATACAGTACTCAACCACTTCCCTGAGCATCCTGTTCCAGTGCTTGATAACGCTTTCGATGAAGAAACTTTTTCCTAATATCCAATCTTATTCTACCCTGGCACAACCTGAGGCCATTTCCTCTCATCTTATCACTTGTTACTTGGGAGAAGAGATTGATACCTAATCCCTACAATCTCCTACAGGTGGTGATAAAGCTTCCCCTGAACCTACAGCTATGAAAAATTATTCCTATTTCTATATGTGAAAATGCCTGCAAAATGTTGTTGACGTATAGGGCAAATACCGCAAGAAATAGATTATGTTTGGCTGATAGAATCACTGAGTAACTTAGGTTGGAAGGAGATCATCCTGTCCAACCTCCTCTTCAAACAGTGCTAACTCCAGCAGGGTGCCCTGGACCTTCTCCTGTTGAGTTTTGAACGTCTCCAAGAGCAGGATTTTCTCAATTTCTCTTGGCGACCTTTTGCCGTGTCTAAGAAAATCATTAAACAAAATCCATACTGCACTTAAGAAGAAGTCCTAAATACCAAGAGAAAATGAAAATGGCATCACTTACAGATAGTATCATTTCTCCTAAGTGAGAACCAATTATCTAAAAGACACCAAAGACACTAAATGTACTCTTGTTATTGCCTGTATCAGTTCAATAGCAAAGGAAAGGAGTGTGGTACTGAGTTCATCCTGTCTACACTTTAACTGGTTCCAAGGACAGTATGGCACAAAGGCTGTTTCTGTCCATGTTCTTCAGTAATTCCTATCACCCAGCCTAAAGGAAAAAGAAGAGAACTGCCCTTAAGATCCTTTTTCTTCTCTGCCATCAAACCACAGTTCCAATAGTCTTTCAGATTCATCACAGGGAGGGCTCAGTGAAATGTTGAATCTCAGACACAGAAAAAAAAATAAATTAATAAAGTAATGTCAGATATTTACAGATTACATACGAAGATAATATACCACCAGGAGAACAGGTCAATCAGATTTTTTTCATTGATCCCATGGGCAGAACTTCTCTATTGCCAGGGAGAACATGAGAAAGAAAAGTATATATATTTATATTAAAAAATTGTGTCTGTGATGGACCAGGTTGAAAAAAAACCTTTACAAATATTATTTCTATGAAACATTTCTGTGAACACCTTTGCACCTTTTAGACCTTAAACATAAAATAAATAAACAAACAACCAAGTTTATTCTTTCTGAAATGGAGAGCTTCCATGTTATTCAAAATCAATGCATTTGTATTTGTAGCACTGCATGAATTGTTAATCCGGTTTCAGTTTACTCACACAGGCTTTACTATTTAGTGAGAGACAATACAGTCAAAAGCAAGATCACCTTCAGGGAACTTTATAAAGCAGAGCACTGACACAAAAAAAGAATTTTTATTCTGCTGAATTTCCTTTCATTCCTTCAGAAAGACTGAATGACAGGAAAGCCATTTCAGGAGTAGATGTGACACTTTGGGACGTGGTCTAGTGGCCATGGAGGTGTTGGGTAGAAGATTGGGCTTGATGATCTTAGAAGTCTTTTCCAATTATGATGATTCTATTAAGAGGTTTCTGTACACAGCCATGTTTTATACAGGCCATGGAGCTCACAAGCATGTAAGAAGTCATGAGGATGGATGAAAATGTCTAGAAAATAGAAGGTTAACTGTCTGGGCTCATTATTTCAAAGCCTTACAGTTGCTTCCAGCAACTCACCAATTAGTCTTAACAAGACAGCAAACATCCCTTGGGGGAATACAGACAAGAATAATTGACAGTGTGCACCTGGCTTCTCTAGGGAAGAGGAACACCTATTCCTATCAAAGAGGTCATTACAGAGCATGCACACTGGACTGCTGTGTCCCTAAAGTCCATATGAGGGCTTCTATGATTTATGAATCTGTACTACCTTTAGTGGATGTTCTGTGCTTATAAACATCTTCCATTTTCTATTTGATAACTGGGCAGCAGTAATTTCCTGGGAGAACACAGAAAGATTTTTAATTACTGCAAACATTTGTTTACACTTGGTTAAAAAATATTAGCTTGTACTCACTAACCAGAAAAGATTTGCCAGTAGTTTTAGACCTACCATATATTCTAATCCTCATCTCACCTTATTGAGAATAAGGGAAACTCATCCTTTGGGATAACACGAAGATGATCAGAGGGCTGGAGCAGCTCTGCTATGAGGACAGGCTGAGAAAGTTGGGGCTCTGCAGCCTGGAGAAGAGAAGGCTTCAAGGAGACCTTATAGTAGCATTCCAGTATCTGAAGGGAGCCTACAGGAAGGCTGGAGAGGGACTATTTACAAGGTCTTGTAATGACAGAATGAGAGGCAATGGGTTTAAACTGGCAGAGGGGAGATTGAAACTAAATGTTAGGAGGAAGTTCTTTCCAGTGAGGGTGGTGAGGCACTGGCACAGGTTGCCCAGGGAGGTTGTGGCTGCTCCCTCCCTGGAGGTGTTCAAGGCCAGGTTGGAGGAGGCCTTGAGTGACCTNATTCTTCTATGGCAGAAGCAGGGAGAATCCATACAGGGCTTGGAAAAGTTTATTTTCTATCATATTAGGAGATGGTGCATAACATTCTCCAAAGTGTGTGAATTTGCAAACCATCTGCTCCAGAGGAAACCAAGAAACATCAGGTTGTTTGGGGAGCTGTAATGTCAATAGGATGCAGAGCATCCACTGTGAAGAATTATGCTTCTGATTTGACCAGAGTTAGTGTCTGAAAAGTTACTTCTAGAACATATTCTTTGTTCCCTTTGTCAGATGGACTGCTGCTATCAGAGTAGCTTCTCCCTAGGAAATAACCCTACTGAGAGAAGCACTTCTTATATGCTATGAGAATGATTTCAGTTACTCTAGAAAATCAAATTCTTCAGCACAGTGCTTCCATGTAAAGCCAGACTATCATTTGCCTGTTCAACATCTGGATACACAAAACTTTGTTCTCTACATGTTCTCTGGTTGAAATCATAACCTTGTTCTGACAGGCTAATGGGTCTTTAATCAAAGAATCACAGAATGGTGCTGCATGGAAGGGACCTCTGGAGATCTAGTCCAACACCCTTGATAAAGCAAGGACACTTAGTTCCAATTGCACAGGAATACACCCAGGCAAGTTTGGAAAGTCTCCAGAGAAGGAGATGCCACAACCTATTATGCCTTATTACACCACCTTTCAATAACTTCCTACCACACCCAAGAATGAACTCAGGCAGTTTTGCATCTATTGCTTGAATTTCCTTTGTGGTAGGAAATAGTCCGAGATGAACCCCTTAAACATGATTACTCAAAAAGGATTCTAACTAAAGCATAAATAGCAGTATAGAGAAAACAGAAAGCTTTTAGCACAGGGGAAATAAAGAAAAAAAATGCATTAACTGTGGTTAATAATGGTGCAAAATTTGTTGAAAAAATAACCTTTTGATACTGATTTTTCATTCTGAAAAAGCGACAGCTACAGATGGTCTCCTGTTGCTCTTAAGCCAAAGTTTCCAGAAGTGGCTGGATTTAGATACTTATTTAATTTCTTTTCTTAAGTCCACTATTAAGCATTCATGATCTCCAATGTTTATGCTGTAACACCTGATGTTGGGTATCTACATTTCATAAAACCATAGGACTAAAGAAAATACTGAGAGGTCAAAGTCCATTCCTCACTAGGTAGCAGGATCACAACACTCACATGAACCTTCACAGAACCACAGAAACATTCAGGTTGGAAAAGACCCCCAGGATCACCAAGTTCAACCTATAACCCTACTCTACAAAGTTCACCCTAAACCATATCCCCAAGCATCACATCCAAACCACCCTTAAACACATCCAGGGCTGGTGACTCAATATGCTGCCTGGCACTATAAAAAAACAATTGTTACAGTGATACTGAAAAGCCTTAGCAGGACAAGGCAGCCCTGTCAGAGATCACAAACTCTGGCAAAGAACATTGCTGGTCAGCAGATGCTTAATATATAAAATAGATGGGAAACCTCAAAATAAAAAAATAAAGGAGACATTAAAGGAAGAAAAGGCAAAAGATAAAATGCAAGTTTTAAACACATCCAGAGCTGGTGACTCAACCACCTCCCTGGGCAGCCCATACCAATGCCTTAAGCAACACTTTTCTCATTTCCTCTTTAGGGCTATCTGCTCTCAAGATTCCTGTCTCCTCAATCATTTTCATACAGTTTTTCCACCACCTGGAAAAGGCTTCAGGGTGAGAAACCCTTGGAGATTTTCAAAACCTGTGTGGACAGTTACTTGAACAACTGTAATTAAACTAATCAAATATTTCCCTGTAACAGGCTATATATTTTTCCCTGTAAAGGCTATTTATTTTTGCAGTTGTGTTCAGACACATGCATCTTGCTGATCATCTGAATGCTTCATGAGAGTCAAGATGGGTTTTTTTATTTCTAATTGGAGTATAACACTTTTGGTTTTCCTTGTGAATATCTTTTACTGATATCTCTTTGCAAGGAAAGAAACCATTTTTAGGAAGACCATATGACTAGAAGACAAGAGAAATCAATCAATGTTAACATGTTTTACTGCTGCAGCATCCTGAAAAGTTAATTAACAACAGTAACACTGAACTTCCACATAACTTCAAGAAAAAAGTAGTGAGAAAATAACACAGAATTCATAGATTCATATAATGATTTAGGTTGGAAGGAACCTTGGAGATCATCTAGTTCCAACTCCCCTACCACGAGCAGGGGCATCTTCCACCAGACCAGGTTGCTCAAGGACTCATCCAGCCTGGCCTTGAACACCTCCAGGGAGTGGCCATCCACAACCTGCCCCAGTATTTCACCACCCTCACTATAAAGAATTTCTTCCTAATAGCCAGTCTAAATCTGCTCTCCTCAAGCGTCAATGAATTCCCTCTCATCCTATCACTACAAGCCCTGTTATTTCCACCTTGTAATGCAGCTGCTGCTCTGTGAATGCAACACCTTGAATCTCCGACCTCTCTCCAGGCCAAGCCATTTATGATGAAGTCATTTATGATGAAGACCATTTATGATGAAGAGAGAGCTCCTGCTCTATGAGCAGGTCTATCACCCAACTCTTGACACACAAGGCTTGATGAGGTCCTCTTGATCAAATGACTGCATGCAAACTGGCTACTAGGAAAGGTCATTAGCTGACTGAATGATCTATTATGGCAGAAAGACTCTCCAGTAAATAGTACACAACACAGCTGAGACAAGGAGAAGATCTATCATCCCACTGTTCGATCTGGGCTATTAATTTATATACTCTGCCTCCATAACTTCTCATTTGTTGTCAGTGGAAAGTGGTAGGGTTCCCCTGGGGCATATTCAGGGCTTGTAAGTGTGGTGGCTGCTTCAACATGCTGCCTCAAGGAGCCTCATTCTCTTCATTGACAGCAGGGGGAAATGAGACAAACTAGCTCCAAGCTTAGACACTTACAATAGACACGAAAAAAAAAAAAAACAACAAAAAAAAAAAGCAAACAAACAAACAAAAAAAACCCCATCCTCTACAAAACCATAAAAATGAAAAATTAATCTACTTTGGTCTATGCTATCTGTAGATCTGTTTCACTTTTCCTATCAGTGAAGTGACTTCCTTCCAAATTTCTACTGTCACTATTTCTTTATTTATTTTACCACTGAAAATGTCCTGCCCAGAGGAAGCTGCTTGCAGGAATATTGCCAGCAAGAAGTATCTTTACAATTTGGCTAGTGGCAGAGCATCCATCAGAAAACCATGCAGGAAAATCCCTTCATACTCAAAGAGATAAATACAGAAAATTATCTGGGTGTAATAACTGAAGCCCTGAATTGTAGGCAGACTGATTACTTTCATTTAGGTAGCTACCAGCTGTTGAACAATGTTGCCTATTCTGCCCTATATAACTCTTAGGTCATTCTAGTTGCCTGAATTAAACCAAAACAAAAACCAAACAAAAAACAACAAACAACAACAACAAAAAAAAAACCCAACAAAAAACAAAACAAAAAAACCCCACAAACCCAAAAACCAACAAAACAAAACAAAACAAAAAAAACGCCAAAGCAACATGATAACAAGAGACAAGAATCCTCAAAATTCTCAATATATCCATAGAATCACAGAAAGGTTTGGTTTAACTGCCACCATGCTTCCATGGTATAACCTGTGCATGAGAAATAAATGAGTTTTTATTCACTTTTCAGATTTACAACCAATGGCTGTCTTGCAGCTTATCAGTAAATGAAATTCAAAAGCCTTGAGCTAGGCACTCAGCTCCCCACAGAGATCATGAGAACAACAGCAGCTAAACAGAGATGCTGGCAAGCTAATTGATATGGTTCAGTTTTCAGTGTCTCACTGGAGCAGGTCCAGAGAAGGGCAACAAAGCTGGTGAAGGATCTGGAGAACAGGTTTGGTGAGGAGCAGCTGAGGGAACTGGGGTTGTTTAGCCTGGAGAAAAGGAGGTTGAGGGGAGACCTCATTGTTCTCTACAGTGCCCTGAAAGGAGTTTGGAGCCAGGTGGGTGTTGGTCTCTTCTCTCTAGTATTAGGTAAAGAAAACAGCCTCAGGTTGTACCAAAGGAGGTTTAGGTTAGATATTAGGAAAAAAAAAAAATAATGGAAAGAGTGTTCAGGCATTGGAAGAGGTTGGCCAGGGAGGTGGTGGAATCACTGTTCCTGGAGGTATTCAAGAAATGTATGGACATGGGACTTTGGGACATGGTTTAAAAGCCATAGTGGCGTTAGGTTGACAGTTGGACTTGATGACCTTAGATGTCTTTTCCCAACAAAACAATTCCATGGTTCTATGATTAGTCTTGTAATTCAGTACCAAACTCAAAACAAGCAGCTACATTTCCCTATGACAGAAGCTCTATCCAGAACCCAGATTTTAAGGAAGATTCATTTTTTAGCCTAACAGCAATTCCAATAAATAAAATAGGTGTCTGTCGTGGAACGAAAATGACAGTCATGAGCAGATCTATTGTGGCTCTTGGCTCACCCATACCAGTATGGAAAGAAGAAAAATATCCCTCATAAAGTGTATCTGTGAAATTTGAAAACTCATTCTAGAACCAAAAAATCCATCACATGTTTCACATGTAACTACTGTGCAGAGTTATACTTTTGAGGGTAAAACTCAGCATGGCTATAGAATGCTAAATGTGCTTTAGAAAGTGTTAATTAAGGAGTTTTCTGTCAGAAAAGTGAATTTATATAATAATCAGTTCTGAAAGAAAAGCATGTTCACAGTCTCTCTCTAATATGACATTTTTAATCCCAGAACAGTCCAAGTTCTAAAGCAAAAATCACTAATTAACATAGTTATCATGAGGGGAAATTGAATTAAGCTATTGGGCAACTTGCAAACACCAGAGCACACTAACCATGCCTTCAGCTAAAAAGGAGAAAAACAGAAGCTCTTGGAAATGCTGCTGGACATACATAGAGAATCGCAGATTTGTTGAGGTTGAAAGACACCTTTGAGATCGAGTCCAACTACTTACCTTAGGTTCACAATCTCACAACTACAGCTAAGACAACCAAATCACAGAACTATTGAGGTTGGAAGAGACATTTGAGATCAAGACAGACCTTTGAGATTATCAAGATGAAATGTTAATGGTCACCAGCTATCAATTCATACAGAGAATGACCCTGCAGTGCCAGATAAAATGTAGAATTATAGAATCATAGAGTGGCTTGAGTTGGAAGTGACCTCCAAAGGTCATCTAGTCCAACATCCCCTGCAGTCAGCAGGGTCATCCTCAACTAGATCAGGTTGCCCAGAGCCCTGTCAAGCCTCACCTTGAATATATCCAGGGCTGGAGCCACATATCTTCATTTACTAGCTTACCATAGTTGTGACATCTACATAGCTAGTTTTCAACTTACAATTTTATGAACTATTAAAACCCCCCAAATCTCAAAAAAGTTGTTTGGTTTTGCTTTATTTTTTTTACCATCATGATTATTATTTGGAATTAAACTTCATAGGCATATCATTACAAGCATTTAATTTTAATCACGTGTTCTTGGGTGTGGTTTCCTCTTTCACTGAATTGTTGGGCATCGAAAGCACAGTGGCTTTGCATGTTAAGAATCTAATGCCAGAGAGATTTATGTAAGACACAGGTATAAAAGTGAGTCCCACCAAACTACCTGTGGTTTTCAGTGAAGAGCTTTGTCTTTAAACAAACTGAATTGCTTGAAATACAACTGGTTTTATGCATCACTCCCCAGATTCTCATCTTTTTCTGGAATGTTCAGAGGACTCAAGAAACTTCATTACTTAGAAGATTTGCCATTGCTAGTTTAGACGAGTTATTATCAGTTTAGTTTGACAAGCAGGACCAGGGAAGTGATTCTCCCCGCTATACTCAGCACTGGTGAGGCTACACTAATTCAGTTTTGGGGCCCTCACTACAAGAAAAACATTGAGGTGCTGGAGCAGGTCCAGAGAAGGGCAACGAAGCTGATGAAGGGTCTGGAAAACAAGTCTGGTGAGCAGCAGCTGGAGGAACTGGGGTTGTTTAGTCTGGAGAAAAGGAGGCTGAGGGGAGAGACCTTGTGGCTCTTTACAACTCCTTGACGGGATGCTGGACTGAGATGAATGTTGGTCTCCTCTCCCTTGTAGCAAGTGACAGAAGGGGAGGAAATGGTCTCTAGTTTCACCAGGGGAGGTTTAGGTTAGGAGAAACTTCTTGACTGAAAGGGTTCTGAAATACTGGAACAGGCTCCCCAGGGAAGTGGTTGAACAGCCATCCCTGCACATGTTTAAAAGCTGCAGAGATGTGGTGCTGAGGAACATGTTTTAGCACCAGGCTGGGTAGAGCTAGAGAATGGTTGCACTTGATGGTCCTAAATTTCTTTTTCAGCCAAAATGATTCTATGATCTTTTAATGTAATTTAGAGACTATGTGCCCTGAGATCCTCTATGGCATAACAACTCTGGGTATTTATTAAGGCTGTGTTCAAGACTATCCAAGAGACCTGAGGAACTCATAGGTTTGTTATTTTGGTACTGCCAGCACTAATCATTTGTCCCACAACTAGTGTGGTGGTACATCTCCAACAGTAGCTCTCTCGTGCATTTTACAGAATTCAAACATTTTTCTCCATGTCATACATCAAAATCTCCTCAAGGCTTCTGAAGAGTTTTCCAGCCAAAATGTTATGAAAGCCCAGGACAGCACATTTGCCAATTAGGTGGTATATTACTATGAAAGAAGCAAGAGTTGCTGAGAATAAATCGGATCACATTTGGTTTCTCTGCTCAGCTGGAATTCTCTTGGGGTTCATTAGCAGATAGTTACAGAAAACAGGCATCCCAGAGAACACACTGGAGAACATCATTTTCCTTAATTATTCCCTGACTAGCCTGCACAGGTTGATTTTGAGGCAAAAAGAGTCGACTTGCACAGACTGATACTTAAGTAGCTGTTTTACTTGCTGTCAACTGTACTTATGTCTTGCTGGCATTAAAAAATAAAGAGCAGTATTCAAAAAACACTTTTACATTTTGTATCAAGAGGTACCAGGCTCTTTCAGACCAGGCTGAAAGAGAGACCTAACCACAGAGATCCCTTCAAGTACTAAAAGTCTGCAATAAGGTCTGCCTGGAGCCTTCTCTTCTCCAGACTGAACAACCTCAACTCGCTCAACCTTTCCTCATAGGAGAGACATCCCTTTTGTGGCTCTCCTCTGGACCTGCTCCAACAGGTTCATATCTGTCGTGTACTGGAGTCCATTAAACTGGATGCAGTATTCTAGGTGGAGTCTCAAGAGAGCAAAAAAGAGGGGAACAGTCCTCTCTTTTGACCTGCTGGCCATGCTCCTTCAGACTGCAATTGTATCTTAGATGCAGCAGATGCACCTCTGGACCCTCATGAACTGATCCAATGCCACAGAGCCATCTTTCATCCTCCATTCCAGCTGTGGAATGACTGCTCTGCTTCCACAGGTCAGCATATGGATGCAGCAGATTGCCAGATGCCCTTTTGGAAATGGATGAGCTAAATGCTGCTTTCCCAGCAGGGATTTTCTCAATCAGTTTTGAATTTTCCAGCTTCTGTGTGACTGGTGTGGGAAAGTGGATGAGGGTCTCAGTTGGTCCAGAGTTTCCAAAAATCCCCTTCAAGTTTAAGTTTATTTGCATTTCCAGGAAGGAGCAAGTAATAACATGAGGAAATTAAAAAATAAATGAGAAGGCTTCAAACCACAGATAGGAATCTGTTCTTCTGAGAAATATTTTGGTCCAGTCATTATCAAAGAGCCTGAGTGTTCATCTGTCAACCCAACAGCAGTAACAACTTCCCTAGGGGCGTGTAAGGAATCTAGGATTGTTCTTCAAACTACCATAATACGTAAGGGTAAGCTTTTAAGCTTGAAAAAAAAAATTCAAAGACAAAACAATACAAGATCAAAATAACTTTTCTGACTGAACATTTTAATTTCTTTTTTCAATGAGGCAATTTGATCACACAGGTATTATTCTGAATATCCAACCTGTTGTGCAAGGATCTTAACGGTCAGAAGGTGACTGGTATGAAATGGAGAAGCTATTTAAGACTTATAAATTAGATATGGAACTGCTTTTGTTCTCACTGTTGATGCTGCTCTTTTCAGTGATTATGAATGAAGCTGAAACAGAGACTATTCTTTGGCTGCAACGACAGCATCTAATTCCATAATGTCCATTACGCCAAACCAAGGGCAGAAGTATCCACTTATGTGCTCAGCATATGTCAAGGAACATGTGGCAAATGTTTTTTATGCAGGCAACAGATGGAGAACACCTTTATTTCTTTACAGTTCATCTGCTTCCGCTTTTTGCCCACAAGCTCACAGGTTTGAACCCATTAGCTGATAGCATAGCCTTCTGAAATTCATCTGTTTGGTACTGTTGGTAAAAAACTGAGAAAACAGGTGTTTGGATGCAGTTCCTTACCAACTATAAGAAACTAATTTTACTTACCCTGATCTTACCATGAAGGTAATATCATTGAATTGTAGAACAATAGAATCATAGAATTGTTAAGGTTGGAAAAGACATCTGTCGTGGTAGGCCTGAAAAGGTCAAGTGG